>NC_051167.1:170768378-170883378 GCF_013339725.1 Rhipicephalus microplus
ATTGGAAAAGAAACAGATTATCACTGTGCATTATGAGGACAGGCCATGCTGCCGATAGGTATCATCTCGACTAGGATGCCGAAAATTTACCGATGCAAGTTATAATGCACATCATTGAATAGAGTGAGGATAGAACAAAAAGGAATGCGTTGTAAGAAGCAAAACCTCATTTATTTATCACCTACTGAAAAACTCCCATCAAGGGCAATTATGTATAGGAGAGAGAGAAAAAAAATTGTCAGAAGTTCGCACTATACGAAAGTAACCTCACAGGTATAAATGTTACAGGATCACATAGCGATGCCTTTATTTATAGTGGACTCGTTTTGTAACACACAGAAAACATAGTTTTCAATTTATGTGCGTGTCACTGTAATAGTTCTTTCCCTGCAATTGTACGGACAGTAATACAATATGGCCCACTGAAGAAAGCTTGTAGCACAAATGAATACTAAAGTGAACTGCATAATCGAACGAGCTAGCAAAAGCTCATAGAGGCAACCAAGCCCCTATAGCGAAGGCGTGTTGCCTAGGCCCACCCCCTCATGATATTCATAAGATACAGGGTGTTTTACCGAATAAGAATCTTAAAATGCGTGTTCCTGAAAGCATCTAATGAGTGTCTCTCCATCACCCTCCTTAAAAAAATTCGTAGCTCTGGGGATGGTGCAACATATGCACTTGATTTTTGGTAACAATTAAAGAGAATTACAAAACATTCATTTAACCCTCGAAGTCAGCAAGGTAAGAGGTGCACAGCTCATTCTAGGAAAAATAGAAAATATTTTAGTACTGATGACACTGCTACGCTGGGAAAGTTAGAAATCTGTGATCTATTGCATTTCGCTTACTTCATTAGTCACTCAATATTGTTCTAAGCAGCAATTTACGTTCAAAAGGTAGCAATGCAAATATATGCTTCATGATTTTGTCAGACCTACTTCCATCAGACCTTCGACGAATGTCCGTCTGGTCGGGAAGAATCATTCAATACAAAAAAAAAACGCCGACCACAACAGATGCCTAATCCTTTACATCACCTTGACAATTTAATTTTTGGTCTGCGTGGATCATGCATGGTCCGTAACCAGTAGTGGTTATGAAGAGCGGTGGCAGTGGACAACTGGGGTGCAAAAACCGACCCTTGTTGTATTGTCATGACAGTTTTCGCTGTAAGCAATTGGATGAAACGAACGAACGAATGAACGAATGAACGAACGAAAGGGTGCACGGACGGACAAACGAACGAATAGGCAGACGAATGGGTCGATGGACGGACGGACGGACGGACGGACGGATTGATAGATGGATGGACGGATGGATGGATGGATGGATGGATGGATGGATGGATGGATGGATGGATGGACGGATGGATGGATGGATGGATGGATGGATGGATGGATGGATGGATGGATGGATGGATGGATGGATGGAGATGCATGGATGGATGGGTGGATGGAAGGATGGATGGATGGATTGATGGATGGAAGCATGGATGGATGGATGGATGGATGGATGGATGAATGGATGGATGGATGGATGGATGGATGGAGATGGATGGGCGGATGAGTGGATGGATGCATGGATGAATGGATGGATGGATGCATGGGGACGAACGGACGAACGAACGTACGGATTGACGGATGGACGGATGGATGTATAGATTGATGGATGGCTGAATATATGGATGAATGGATGGATTGGTGATCGGAAGGACGGAAGTGCAAGTGGTCCGCGTTCTAATGAGTGGAGTGACGTTTTACATAAAGACGAGACTATACACTTCTCTCCTCCATGTCTCCTTTGTGTACGCAGTTTTCTTCTGGCTTTAAGGACAATAGCAAAGTCGCTGTTGTCTTTTTTAGTGAACCTGAGGCTGTAGCGCATGCTCCAACCAGCGTTAGTGTACAATTATATTAGGCTGCTTGAAAGACGCGAACACAGTAGACATAAGAACGAAAGACGATTGACCTCGTTCGTATCTGGACGTTCCGTATTTCGTTCGGGGTACGCCGGTGCTTCCCTATTCAATATCGTCGGAAGTGTGTCTTTCTTTATCCTAACCCACGCTAGTAGATTCCTCAATTCTCTTCCGAGGTTGTTTTTGATGATTCATGTTTTTTTTCCTGATCAAAATTTTATTTTTGACTGGAGCGCACATCTCTGGGGAATCTTTCACAGTGTGCCTGTTGTTGTGAATGGCCTCCATGTCTTGGTACCGCTTGGACGCGTGGGATGGTTTCGGATAGATCTACGCCGATATTTTCCGGCGTTGCAACGCTTCTTGATGTGTCCAAAAACAGCGACAACACAACAGTCCTACTACAGATTCTTTAGGGCCACCGGCATGCCTCGCTAATAGAACTTTTGACACACATAACCGACGCATTCCTTTGAAAGGGCTATTTGCTGTCTGGGCTGCCTAGGAAAAGCGGACTCCTCCGCGTTGCTTCAGTCGTCAAAATACACCGGACAATGAGCTGAATGCCTGGAAACGACCTTCTGGGACGTTTCTCGGATTCCACGATGCTTTTCTTTCGTTTTCGTTTCTCGCATACCGCAGTCTGTCCGGCACCAATGCCACATCGATGAGTCACCTCTGTTCGTGCGACTTCCCGTGATCGCACTGTGCTAGCTGTGCCACGTATTGTGTACGTTTGTCTCTCGCCATACGATGAACTGGGCGTGCCTCTTCCCCTTATCCTGCGTTGGGAAGGAGGCGGTGTTTGACTTTCTCTCTTCGAGGGTGCAAATAAAGACAATTTCATTGACCTAGCTGTTCCGGCTTCTGTGTTCTTTCCTGCAGGGAATCATGGAAAGACCAGGGAATAAAACGCGAGTTCAGAACGCTCCAAGGATGCTTCTTTCATTCTTGTTATTATCACGCTACCTTCAACGTGTAAAACAGTGCAAATAAGCATACCAGTTTCGAGCTCTGGCTCCTCAGTTCGTCTTCGCCCCGAGACTTCGATGGCTTTGGGGGCACATAAACTACCACAGTCGCAAAAGTGTCGACATCCGAACTACATGGAGGTGCTTGAAGGCAGCCTGCGTGGAACTATTTTTGGTGCACTTACAGCAAGCAAGATTTATTCGGATTTGCACCAAATCATATTTAGGGGCGTCAAATATCGTCGCGGGAGACATAGTTAAGAGAACGCTTAGTTTACTGAACCAAGTTTTTTTTTCTATGAATAACCCTTACACCAAGTAAACTTCCAAGTTTTGTCGCACTTGACAACATATAAGACGAGCCCTTGCACCAAACTATTTTCCGAAGAAGAATAAGAAGATGATGTAGTAGCAGCAGTAGTAGTAGTAGTAGTAGCAGTAGTAGTAGTAGTAGTAGTAGTAGTAGTAGTAGTAGTAGTAGTAGTAGTAGTAGTAGTAGTAGCAGTAGTAGTAGACTTTTCAACTACAAAATGATGGCCGAACATATCAAGGGTTGCTTAAATGTTGACCTCTATGGGTGACTTGACGCCCCCATATGTTTTTGTGTATTTCTGTTGGCTTTCAATTTCAGTACGAGGTTAGTTGATACTTCAGCAAAAGCTTCTCTTAAATAATATGCATTTTGAGATCATAGCAATTAGTCTGAGGGTTTTACTTTTACGAAGGGAATCTTTGAGAAGAATGGGCGGTAAAATGTTGTGTTTATTGATAATATAAATAATTAACAAGAGTCGATCAGTTACCTTAATAATTAGTGATTCATGGTCATACTTTCTGATGATTGAGCCTTAGCGAGGTTCGAAAACTAACTGACTTACTAGGTAATTCATGGCTTGTATAATTTCTGACTTTCCCAGATGGCTGTAGAACATGCCATCAAATCTACTTAAGCACTCATTTCAAATATAACTGTAATTAACACACTTTATAGGCCTTCTTTATATTTCCGATGGATAGATAGATAGATAGATAGATAGATAGATAGATAGATAGATAGATAGATAGATAGATAGATAGATAGATAGATAGATAGATAGATAATTGGATAACCAACAAAACAAATCAGAACTATAGTTATGCCACCTAAAGAAAGTATTATGGAAAGAGAACCTCCATTGCCTTCATTTCGTCCCAGATAGAAAGGCACGAGCGAATCTCGGGAGAGAATAGCAGTGCAAAACAGGACAAGTCAAACAATATATCTTAATTAGGTTTACGCCCCCTTACACAGACAAACCAAAGTTCGGTTCATAGTTGTGTCTCAATGTGTTTGGGCAATAGCTCTTGAGTTAGGTTTCCGCCACCCTCTTGCAAACTGTCACAGGAAGCAGGAAAAATACTTGGATCTAGAGTCCACTCTCATACGCCATTGCTATCTAGTGTGGTTGGGTAAAAGCACACTGTTCTCCTTCCTGATTGCCCAAGGGTATCAGCGTATAATCACGATCTTTGTATTAGTGACGCCTTTTTTTCTTTCCCTTCTTCGCGAAAAAAAAACTGAGATGATCTTCCGCAGCAGCTGATTGGCCTCAACTTCCAAGAAGTGCACTGTTGTTCGTAACGAGGGAGAAGCCCCTTCGCCTTGAAGGTACTTGCTTCGACCCTCGAGTGCAAGAGGCAGCCTTCTATTGTGACTTTTTACAATGAAAGCAGTAGATACACAGCTTAGAATAAACAATAAATGATAGACATTTTAGAATAAAGAATACATTTCTCTAAAGGGATTTCCTGTAGCCGAAGTGTGGTGACTTAATAAGCACTGGCCCTGGCTGCCAGTTTGACCACTCCTGAGCGCTACTTTCCCGCAAGCTTACGCATGGACCATTCTCATCTGTACAAACTTCTTCAGTTTCATACCTGTGATTGTGCAGGCCCACGTTTCATTGACTTGCATTGCAAGTACTCGTTCACATAATTGTGTGAAATAGACAAGAAGCGACATAAGTTTGAGCGATAAACGAAAGCCGATGTAAGGCAATGAAAACAGTATGAAGAACGTAATTCGTGACACACTCCAAGAATCAGCTTGCCGTCCCGTGTATGTATGCACGTATGTATGTATGTATGTATGTATGTATGTATGTATGTATGTATGTATGTATGTATGTATGTATGTATGTATGTATGTATGTATGTATGTATGTATGTATGTATGTATGTATGTATGTATGTATGTATGTATGTATGTATGTTATGTATGTATGTATGTATGTATGTATGTATGTATGTATGTATGTATGTATGTATGTATGTATGTATGTATGTATGTATGTATGTATGTATGTATGTACGAAACGACACAGCAGTTCCCAACAAGACTGTGACTTGCCACAATCATGTTACGAGTGTTCTAAGTTACGTGCATAGTTGGAGGAGGAGGGTCGAGTGTGCATCTGGAAGAGAGTGTTGGAAGTGTTCTGTGCTTTTGTTGTCTTCAGATGCCCAGAAACGTAAAGCTTTTTTTTTTTGCCTTGATAAAAAAAACTGTTCCCAGAATTCTTTCTAAACTAGAACGAATCGTCCATCTTTTTCGGTTACGCGATAAAGAGAGAGAAATGGAGAGAGAAAAAGAGAGAAAGAGCAAGTGAAAGACAGATGTAGACGGACGATTGCACAAACCCCGAAGCAATAGGAGTCTTCGGATTGCGCCTTGCATGCTTCGCGTGGCAGCGTTCCTTCAGATTAGAGAACGCCCCACCCTTGTGGGACGCGCTGCTTTGGGTTCAATCGCCGCACACGCTAAATCGCATCCATTTATTTTGGCAATGTGAGGCAAGTGATTTCGCTCTTTTCGAGTATGTAGGCTGCGAACGAAATCTTGCCTACTTTGAAAAAGAATTGAGGCATGAAGCTAGATTGGCTGTTCCTTTTCATTTTCTTTTTGTCAGCGTTTATCGTCAATCAAGTTTGCGTGAAAACAACCTGTCGAATGTCTATTTTAATTTAAGCCTCTGCGTAGCATCTTCGAACTGTGTTTTGTGAAAAAATCACATAAACGTATTTACTAACACAAGAGAAGTATAGTATTAGTCAAACAATCCTTCAAAGGTTGATCAAATATAAATATGCAGATATAGTTTCACTGTAAATCTGAATCCGACAAACTGGGTCGTGTTTAGCTCAATAAGTAGGGAAATGAGATGACACGCGAAATTCCTTGTTTGACACTGAAATTCATGTTTACGAAATGTTTTGTTAACAAGTCATACGAAATCCTTGCTTATATGCAATGGAGTAGACACCACGAATTACGACTCGCGTCTCACTGTAACACGATTTAAAACACATATACATTGCATGTATACGAAGCAAAAACAATGAATTGCAAGCAATCAATTTCAAAATTTCCATTTATTTTTGTTCGGAAAATTATTTACAGTGAAGAAATGAAAACTTTGCTGTGTAATGAGTTCATTATTTGATCACGTAACGTACAGAAATAAGGTGATTTTTTATGACCCAGTGCTTTAGAAATGCTTATATTGTATATTCTCCACAGCCCACTGTGCTCAATTTTTTCGAATTTATTTTTTCATTCCATGGTATGTATTTCGCTTTAGAAGCTTCAAGCGCAAACTGTGAGAGGGACAAATATGGTGTTAAGGACAACCTTTCACAATTCGCGCTTGAACTTTCTTATATGTATATGTAATAAACTATTCGTCTTTCTGTTTGGCCTCAATATACTTTACAGAGCATAGTGTGAGTAAATTTTTGGCGATTGTGAATTTAGTCATTATTGTTGCATTTATTGATACGTAATTCGTATGCTACAATAACTTGCCATCAGCACCGTTTCGTTGCCACATACCTAAGATTTTTTCAGCTACTGGCAAGCGATTGAAGCTTCAAGCACTTTTTTTGTATTTGACCAGTTATACCATTAGACTCGTGTATTTTGTCGTTCACCACTGCTTTGTTACCAGCATGCACTATTTGCCGCATTGCGAAATTCCAAAAGGGGGGGTTTTCTTGGCTATTCCTTCTGTGCTAATGACGAATAAAGACGAAGATGAAACATACAAAAGTGTGTGAACGTAGATCAATGTTGCCAGATGTGACCGAGCTAATGAGAAAAAATCATCTCAGAAACGGTTTTCAAAAGGTGGCGTGTGTCTTGACAAGAAGCTCCGGGAATGCTGAAATTTAATAAATCCACTCATTCCTGAAAATATTCTTCATTCTATCAAAAAATGTTACTCACATAAGAAGGACAAGATGTCGCAATATTTACGATGTAAAGCGAAAATATCCACAACAAGAACGAAAGCTCATATTGAATTCTTTACATTATCTTCGGGTTAGGTAGTCCCCGTTCGGTTGAATGTGTGTTTCCAAGCGCATTACAAACGTTTGTTCTCGATTCTTTCAGCGCATGTTTGATTTCAAAACTTAAGTACTCAAAGTGATCGAGAAACACGCTATTAGTGAACGGAAAACCCGCTGGCCATGAACGAATTATAACAAAAATAGCTATATTAGCTGAAAAAATGCAAGCGAGCTAGAAAGACACGACAAGCCACTAGAGTATTTCACAAGTGACTCAGCGAAAAAGCAAGTTGAAATTCACCTATCACCAACAAACCTAGCGGGCCTGTGGCAGAATACCAGCATTCAAGTACACCTTCAGTCTACAACTCGAAGACGACGAGATGTATATTAAAAAACGGCAGCGTGCATCGTCATCCTAGAAACAAGACTGCTCAATTACCATCACTTCACCGCCTATCACCGATACCAATCAAAGCGTCCTTCTAGGTGTCTAAATCACAAAAGAGCTATCGATCCGAAAGCCGAATCGTTCACGTCACCACAAATATCGAGGCACCAATATTAGCACCACTGTGCCATCGTTTACTCGCCCCGAGGGAAACTAATCATGGCATCTCAATGGGTCAATATCAACTCATCCCAGGCTTACCGAAAGAAGATGAGTTGACAGCTGCAGCGTGGGCGTCAAGCCTAGCAGTTACAGCCGAAGTTACAAAAGCGGAAGCTCAACTGCTTTCGGAAGAAAGACAGTTCGAAAACCGATGTGGCAAAGCTGTCCCCAGATGTCCTGGTACTGTCCTTCGATCTTCTAGTGCAATACACGAACGCAAAAAGACCGCAGGTGTTTTCACCAATATGCTGACTGATTAATTGATTTCTTTTTGCACATCTACGGAAGTCGAAGTAGGAGGCAGAAACGCACAACCAAGGCTTTATCGCTTCGAGTGCAGTTCACCACGCAGGGATAACACAAACGTGCATGCACTAAAACTTCGCAACTTAAAATGGTTCATCCTTTCTGCGCTGCTCAGCAAAAACACCATTTAAACCGATTCAGTTTAAACTCAAAATAAACTAAAGCAGTGAAAAGAACAGGTGCGCTTAAATGAAAGAGATGAAATGTAACACACTGCGATAATTTCTCAAGAAAAATAAGGAATCATATTACGTTTTTTATCACCGCTAAAAGTGTACTTAATCACAATTTTCCAGAAAAGGTTCTTAAAACTTACTACTGCAAACACTTATTTTGCATTGGACTTAATTATATTAATTTTTAGGATGCTTGTTAGTTGGTTGTGAGCATGCTGCGGTCAATAGGTGTACTCAGATAAAACAAAAGGAGTACGTGTGAATTCTGTCGGATAGTACTGGCTTGCCACGTATTCGACTCTTTTTAAAGAGACACGTTCAGCAATTTGTGGGTCACATGACTCTCAAAACAGAGTATAATCTCCGCCCAAGAGATTTAACGTTGCGTAACGTCGCGTAGAGTTAACGTGCCTTTTTCAAGAGAATGATATGCGTGGAAGCCACAAATGAAAAAAAATATTGGCAGCATATCCACGGAGTGAATGATGGAGAGTGGGGCGAAGCATTCGTCCATCCATTCGTTCTTGCTTGCGTTCGTCCATGCGTCCGTCCGTGCATGCGTCTGTTCGTGCGTCCGTCCCTGCGTTCGTCCATGCATCCGCCCCTGCGTCCGTTCATGCGTCCATCCATGCATCTGTCTCTTTGTCCGTTCGTACATCTATTCAACACTCCAAGTACCACCATCTCGCAACTTTTCATCATATATTCCCCATATAGAAGCACCGCCATCCAGCGGACATTCCAAGGACTAAACGGGAGGTGGCACGCGCACACTTTCTTACGGCCTGCGCTTCGGGTCTACTTCCCAATTTTAACCACCACTAGTTTATGGTATATACTAGTTCACTGTATTCATGGCACTGCGGCCCAACGCTAGCTAAACCTTTCTAAAACCAAGGAGGTTACGCCAGCGAGGTATAACATAGCAACCTTTTCCAGTCAGATAAAACTCAATGTACATGCCAATGGCTGCCAATGGGGATCGCAACATGCGCGTTAACTAAAAGCCAAATGTTCCTGTCTCTTATTTCCCATTAACAGCCATTGACATGTACATTGAGCCCTATTTTTATTGTTCAACAACGCACAGAAGAAATCTCTCACCGGCACCACCTCGGAGGTCAAAATGTTATACTTGTTACATACTACAACAGCTACGAGAGGTGAACGGGTGCCGCTATAAAGAATTTCGCCCCTAAAAAACTGCCAAAATGACTCCTTTCATTCTTAGAGAGTAGTTGCACGTCCGGTTCTATGCCAGCGGGAGTTCAATGTTGTCAATTTCAATGCTGTGAATCCCCAGACTCCCTGTAATAATCAATTTCTGTCATCTATTGCAAAATATTACACTTGATGAATTTAAGTGTTACATTAGGTTAATCATGGTTCAGTACATTTGTAAGTATTTTACGTCCCAAATCCTCTACATGACACTGTAAAAGACGGGGAATGCGGGGGAGGATACCGCAAAGAATCTCCACCTGTGATTCTTTAGCGAGAGCCAAATTTTAAGTACCCGGGTCTTTCGGTTGCATCGAAATGTGGCCGGTGCAGCCGGGATTTGTTCCCGCGACTTTTCAGGTATGTAATCGAGCCCCTTAACAGGACCACTGCGACGGTTAAAGTCAAACGCCGTGCCTGTGGTCTATTTTAGGTTTTATAAGAAAACGTAAAATGCAGCGCGATGGCGTGTAACAAAGCAAGAACTAAAATAAACTGCCATGACACTTTACCATGGCACCATCTCTAAATCAATCCGTTTCAACGAAAAGACTCTTCTTGACTAAAATAGACTGCCATGACTCTATGCCATGGCGTCATCTCTAAATCAACCCGTATTCGAGAAAAGGCTCTTCTTGACTAAAATAGACTGCCATGACACTATGTCATGGTGCCATCTCTAAATCAACCCGTATTAGAGAAAAAACTCTTCTTAACTAAAATAGACTGCCATGACGCTATGCCATGTGTCATCTCTAAATGAACCCGTATTCGAGAAAAGGCTCTTCTTGACTAAAATAGACTGTCATGACGCTATGTCATGGTGTCATCTCTAAATCAACCCGTATTCGAGAAAAGGCTCTTCTTGACTAAAATAGACTGCCATGACGCTATGCCGTGGCGTCATCTCTAAATCGACCCGTATTGGAGAAAGGGCTCTTCTTGATTTTTTTATGCATGGCTTATTATTCAGAATATACAGTCACCTTGGAAGAGGAAGTTACATTAGCAAATATCTTGGAACATTTCTTGAATGTCGAACGCATTGTGGGCATATGTAAAGTAGGGATGGAAAAGAGCCAGACGATGCAAACGCGATGCACCACCTGTACAAATATAGACAGAGTTCTCCAACATGCAGACTGACGTTTCCTTAAGAACACAAAACGTATAGTGAATTATGGCTTCGGCATTCTTTAAGGTATTGAAGGGTTACCGATGAACGTGGCGTGATGCAAGGTCCACCAGTTGCCTGAGTAGAAGATACTGATAATAAAATGACCGATAAAAGGGAAGTATAGTTTGACAAGGCAAAGATGGTACAAAACTGTTTTGTAAAGCGCCGCATGGTTCAAAGATAAGTTTTGTGTAATGTGAAAGCCAAAAAAAAAAAGATTGACGTCTACATGACGCAAGCAGTAAGATACACAAAAAGGCTGCGTAAGTTTTTTCGGAAATCTCCAGAAAACTCGTCCAGCTGTCATACCTTTTTAGGACAACCTGCCTGCCTCATGTTTTTTATCTCCTTGTACAAGTTTTTTCTTTGTTAGACAAGCCCATAACAACGACTAGCTTGAGTCAATTTTGAATTGTGAGACTCTCTGAGAAAATATGTACCTGTTTCTTCAGTATAGTGTTCAGCAGTGGTTATGATGTGAATGATGTTTTTTTAGTTTTTTTTGTAATTTTTCAGCTTGCTTTCGCATAATACAGCTTCACTGAGCTAATCTGTTATTCAAAGTTTAGCTGCATATAAAGTAGTGAACTGAATCACTGCAGCAAAGTGTTTTTTTCTGTTGCGCCCTTAAGGACTAATAGATAACTTTGGCCTGTTAAGCGAATCCAACGTACATTGAAAAAGTAGAATTTATTGAACAAGAATAAATTACGTTTGAAATAAGAACGAAGCTGTAGCGAAGACTTTATGTCAAGGAAACAAGTGCGCCTTGAATACATACATTAACCGACCAATTAGAGCCGACCACATATAAAAACAGCAACATTGTTTAAAAATAACGGGCTCTAGCGACTGCTTCTCCAAAGACTGCTTATCCTGTTGCTTAGTTTGATATTATTATTATTATTAATAATATTATTATTATTATTAGTAGTAGTAGTGGTAGTAGTAGTAGTATTGTTATTATTATCGTTATAATAACATTATTATTATTATTATTATTATTAATATTATATAATCATTATTTTTATAGTTATTGTTGTTTGTTGTTGTTCATCCTTTAGAAAGAACGGGAAAACACCGTGCATCGCGAGCAGCCTAAGAACAAAAACGACGGGGTTTCTGTTTTTCTCCTAGAAAGAAAATAAGAACGAAATTTCAATAAATGAAAACGAAAGTCATTGACATACATGGAACGATAAGTGTGCAATGTGACGTAACCTAAAGGAAGTCCTTGCTAAATAAGTCGACGTTGAAACACCTCACACAAAAGTGGCTCCCGCTGAATCAATTTGTTACCTTAGAGTAACCCCTGCATTTATGTCGAAGCTGCCCAGCTGTCGGAGGAAAAGGTCTCGAGACACAGGTCGAGACCGTCCTCAGCATGCAAAGCATTGAGACTGTTGTTGCGCTTTTAGCGGGCTGCTGGTCTCAGAGATAGACTCGAAGCAGCTTCACTTGTCATATTATTATTCTCCTGTTTTTTTATTGATCTCCTTTTTGTGACATATTTTTCAACTTTTTTTACTCCCTCTTCCCAGCAAAGGGTAGCCAGCTGGCCTGAAAAATGGTTTCAATAATTTTTTTTAAATGTGGGGTTTCAAGTCACAAAAGCGCAATGTGAATATTAGAGACGCCGTTGTGAAGGGCTCCGAAAATTTCGACCAACTGGCGTTCTTCAACATGCACTTGTAGATGTACACACGGGACTCTAACATTTTCGCCTCAGCCTTCATTCGATCCCGCGACCTTCAGGTAAGCATTCGAGTGTCATAACCACTAGACAAACGCGGTGTGACATTTCAGAACTGGTTAACCTCCCTTTACTTCTCTACATTCTCCACCTGTCCACTATAACCTCGCCTTGCGTCTGAACGAGGTCGACACGTTCTGACACATGTGAATGAGGTCTCCATTATACCCGCACTTCCTATTTCATCTTGACAATGTGCACAATTCATACTGACAATTCCTTTTTTTTCTTTGTGAGTGACAACCAATATTTCTCTTGGGCACTCGCTCTCATGGCCAAATTTACATTTTTTTTGCCCTATTTCAGTTATGCATTGGGCTATTCAGCAAGGCAGCTTACTATATGAATCTCTAGGATTCGGGTCTGCGGATAGACGTCGTTTCAATTGCTTCTGACAATTCCCTGTTTCCGGCTTTATTTCAAAGAACAAGAAGAATGAATCTGCGCGCGTAATAAGATTTGCGTTCACATATTGGCGTCCCTTCAATAAGTAGAAATGAGGATGCAGTTCGGCAGCGACAACAATTTCTGTACTACGGTTGGTCGAAGTGGTGTTTAGGACATTTAAATTTAGTTATTTTTATGATTGACGTCCTTGAAAGTGTACCCTGTACGTGTACGATAGATGGTGCTGTCTAAGACATTCAGTTATAAGACAGATGATTTACCAATTTTCGGGATTTCATATAAGTGTGGAATATATTGCATCTCATTCGACAGTGATGCGGGCGTGGACGGAGTGGGATGGCATGACCACTCTCAGAGACATCACGCAACACTACAGGTCGAATATATAAAAAAAATATCCACCAGCCCACGACAAACTAAACACAAAATAGAAGGGTGCCTGAAAAAAAGGGACAGACTCACACGTACTCAAACCCAGTGATCCCACGCCTGTGTTATCCTGACATTTATACATCCGATGACTGTAATGTGTGCTCAGTCAGAGCGACGCTGCAGCACATGCGTTGGGAGTGTACTGGTTGGGAGCAGCCGTACTCTACGAATCAGGTAGAAATGGCAGTTTAGAAGCGAGAGGTGCAATGAAAGGCGGCTCGGTTCAGCCACAGGCTCGCCGATAGAGTGCCGGCCATGCGGCACGCCCAGGAAGCCACCCGTGTCCAAGGACTCGAGGCCGTCACCTATAAAGTGGGTTGCTTGTAGCCCCGTCCCACTAAATACTACCGGGCATTAACAATGATGTCTTCACTCACTTACTCCTACTAAAAAACAACTGCCAGAATCTTCCACCTTAACGCTCTCCGCGTAAAGAAGAGACTTGGTAGCTCTAAAAATTCTGACCTAGTATAATAATCAAGTAGTGCCTGCTTGACAAAACTTGTTAGGCTAATTATAATCACTTGCCACGAGAAACAAATCCCCTAAAATGTGTAAAAGACGCGGATGCATTCATGCGCAAGGTTTTTTAAAAGCATCGTCTCAGCATTTCTGGACAGTGCAAACTGAAACACTCGAGCCAGAACAGCGTTCGCCCTGCGAAGTATAAGCAAGAGAGAAAGACAAGACTTGATGAAAGAAAACAGGTAGCCGGCTAAGCAGAAAACGGTAGCACCTGCACAAGATATGGTGGTGTGTTCATTAGCTATAGGCTGTGATTGATGTACAGAAATACCTAATAAATGCATTAGGGCTTTGTAGTTGGTTAAAGTCTCATAATAAATCTAATCTTTGTCCACAGTCTTCACTGTTAAACGCTGTTAAACAGATACAAGCTGTGCATAGATTGATCGAAAAATTCCACGTGCTCCTTCTCATGACATCAAACACACTTCGCGTACTTAAGGCAGGTGATATGTCCACACAAAGTACCGGCTAACATAACTGGTTTACATATGAAAAAAAATTGAATTTCCTTGCAAATAACAGCAACAATTCTGGTGCCACTGCTTCCAGAACTAACTGCAATATGCGTACCATCTATACTAACGGCAAAATATTTCTAATGTGTAATGATGGAACTCCACTAGCATGACATTACCGTGCAGCTAGAATGAAAGGTAAGCTGAAGTTTCCGGCACCGTAGCTCATCATTGCGCTATCATTGGTTGAAACTACAAAATGAAGCGTGACGTGACAAGCATGGGAGATCAACCGTCGTAGCTGAAATTCCGCCCAGAAGTCTATCCAGGTCGCCAGAGTACGAAGAGTCATGCTTTTCATCGGGCTACAAATATTTGCACCGGCCAACTTCGGAGTGCCAGAAATTGTGATAAGGTGTGACATTGTGATTAACATTACATCACACCGGACGGTGTAATGTATTGTGCGAAGTTTTCAGCCCAGGCATCTGGACCAGTACAAACCCTAGTTTACTCTGCCTAAAGGCATCGACACAGCTGGCATCGAGACCTGGTAATAATAGGGAAATCAGTTTTGGCAACCCTCATCCATTGGGTCCCCGTGTATTTGCGTTCTTTTGTATCCGCCCCTTTTTCTTCTCCTCGCCAGCCGCACCCGGGGAGAGTACAATAGAACGCAATAACTTGGGTAGGTAAGCCACGTGAGAGCCGGGACAATAAAGTTCTGGCTGTGGTCGGGCGTTCGCAGAAGCTCTGCATAAGCATGCAGTTCCCGAAAACGTCTGTCTTGCGACAATGGGCACGGCGCACGAAGAACTCGAGTTTTTTGTTTTGTTGCAGCTTGGTTCGTCATGACCTTTGTCGCAAACGCCAGCAGCAAGGAAAGAACTGCTTATTAGATGACACTGTTATTTATTTACGCATTGAAAGCAGAACCGCTATTGCGCTTTATAAAGACAAAATTATTAGGTGAAGGAGAATAAAATGAAAAGCAATAACAATGAGAACAATAAAAACGTACGTGGTAAATAGTACGTGAACGCGATAATTCAGCCACCTTGTTTACTGGTGAGAGCGCACTGGAATTCGTTATGCGTTAGCGTGGAGCTATAGACACCGTGATTAAAACCGGCTTCCTTTTGTTTTCCTTTCTTTTCGAAAAATCTTCGGCTTAGCGCGTACTTTCGTATTGTGCGTTATAGTATTCATGGGGAGGCTCGCAATTTCACGAGCTCCGACCTCGACAGCCTTGGCGTTTGAGAAGGTTGAGTTGGGGTGCTTGCAAGGCCATGGAAGTCGTTAATACAGCTTTGTAACCTACTTTTTTTGTTTTATTAGCAGCGATGCTACCAGCTTCTAGTCCTGGAGCTGTGGAACTACCCAATACACTGGCTGATTAGTACTAGTGCACGAAAAAAACATTATATATGAAATAAACTCAGCTTTTTCTACTAACTTCGTAGTTTCATGGAGCTACAACCCATGGCCTTTCGTTACCTAATTAACCATGCAAAACGGAATCACACGTAACTATATGTGACCAAAACCAGCTGAGATTCACTGATTAATGCAGGTAGCTGGGGCACGTTAATGTGAATATAAAAAAACCTATGAAAGAGTGAAACAGCTGGAGACGCAGTCGAGTCGAAGACGCTCAAAAAAACCTCTACAGCGAAACTTCGTCGCTTTTACCACCAAAAAACTTTCACCCATCTAGAAAAGCGGTCTTTTGCAAAGAAGCACCAGCACAGCATTCTTTATAACAATGTTGGGGAAAAAAAAGATCACCACCATGTCTACGAAGTGAATGATGTTAGATGAGCTTGATCGGAAATGACCAGCTAACCCACGACCCGTCCGTACACATTCATCTGCCATATGTAAAGCCTCGACGAGTTTACTTGATGGTGAGCCCTCGCCACTTCGGTCTCGCGGGCTTTCACCGCAAGGTCTGGAGGTGTGCCGTTTCTGCTGCGCTGCAAGCCCCCTGTGCTGATTCCTTGGCTTCTGGGGCCTTCATGCTGAGGAGCGGTAACGAAAAGTGTTGGCTGGGTCAGCTTCCAGTGGACACAAAGGTAGCACGTCAAGTGCTATGGATGGATGGATGGATGGATGTGGCTGTACCCTTTAGATCGGGCGGCGGCTAACGCCACCTAGCCGTAATACTTAGTGAACTAACCATTACATTTATCTTTTTTTTCCTTTAAATAATGAAGTTCAGGATTCGTACTTCGCAGTGAAGGGTTTAGTTTTCACTCGTGCCTTGACTTTAGCCGTCAATCAGATAACCTCCTTCTAGTTAAGTCTACCCGTTTAAAGTCTATTTTGCCCTCGCTGTCCCTAAATCCCAGTGCTTTGAAAAACTCTGCGCCATCATCCTGAACTATAGGGTGAAGCCCTTTACAGAACATTATCAAGTGTTCGGCAGTTTCTTCTTCCTCTCCACACGCACTGCATACTATGTCGACCCCTTCGTATTTGGCCCGATATGTCTTGGTTCGCAGTACTCCCGTCCTGGCCTCAAACAGTAGAGAACTACCCCGAGTATTGTCATAGATCCTTTCCTTGGCAATTTCCTGCTTAAAAGTTCGATAGATCTCTAGTGCGGACTTCTTAATCATGCCCATTCTCCACATGTCAGTCTCCGTTTCCTTCACTTTTTTCTTAACCGATAGTTCTTTTTGGTTTGGCCACCTGCTGTTTTCTAAGTATTTACCAGTCAACTTCCTGGTTCGCTTCCTCCATTTTGTATCGACATTCTTCATGTACGAGTAGCTGAAAACCTTCCTAGCCCAACGCTCTTCCCCCATTTCTCTCAATCGCTTCTCAAATTTTATCTTGCTGCTAGCTTCCCTGCCCTCAAATGATGTCCATCCCATATCACCTTGTACTCCCTGATTTGGTGTATTCCCGTGAGCTCCTAAAGCAAGCCTACCTATTCCACGTTGCTTAATTTCTAATCTTGCTTGAACTTCTGATCTCATGCACAAGACCGCATTGCTGAACGTCAGCCCAGGAACCATGACCCCTTTCCATATTCCTCTCACAACATCATACCTATTGTAATTCCACAGTGCCCTATTTTTCATGACTGCTGCATTCCTGTTACCTTTAGTCGTCACGTATATTTCGTGTTCCCTCAGATACTCGGTCCCATTGCTTATCCATACGCCCAGATATTTGTATTTATCTGTTATCTCTAGCGTGACCTCCTGTATTCTAAGCTCACTACCTTCGTTGTCATTGAAAATCATGACTGCTGATTTTTCCCTACTGAATCTAAAATCTAACCTATCTCCCTCATTACCGCAGATGTCCATCAATCTCTGCAAATCTTCCTTGTTGTTGGCCATTAGCACTATATCATCTGCGTACATTAATGCTGGTAGTGCCTGATCAATAAGTTTTCCTTGTTTGACTAAAGAGAGGTTGAAGCCCAGTCTACTTCCCTCTAATTTTGCCTCTAATCCTTGTAGGTACATCATGAATAATAAAGGTGACAGGGGGCACCCCTGCCTAAGCCCCCGTTTTACCTCTGCAGGCTTGGATACCTGTTTTTCCCACTTTATAGCTACCTTGTTACCTTTAGAGACACCCTTTAAAAGATTAGTGACTACATGTTCCACGCCTAGTGTGTCCAGTATTCCCCACAATTCCTCTTGAACCACGCTATCGTACGCTCCCTTGATATCCAAAAATGCTAGCCACAGGGGCCTGTGTTCTTTTTCTGCTATTTCGATGCACTGCGTCAGTGAGAACAGATTGTCTTCCAATCTCCTGTGTTTCCGAAACCCATTCTGCAGTTCCCCCAGCACCCCCTCATCCTCTATCCACGCCTGCAGTCTTTCCTTTATAATCTGCATCGCCAGCCTGTAGACCACTGATGTCACTGTTATAGGACGGTAGTTGTTTATGTCAGCTTTGTCCCCCTTTCCTTTATAGATCATGCTCATCCTGCTAAGTTTCCATCCATCGGGAACTTCGCCATCGATTATTATTGTACTCACTGCCTCTCTCAAAGCCTGCTTAGACTTCGGACCTAATGTTTTTATCAGCCTAATTGGAATGCCATCTGGGCCTGTTGATGTACTACTAGGAACCCTTCTCTCAGCGCTTTCCCACTCTTGTTGTGAAAATGGAGCTATTGCACCACTTGATTCGTCTTTGTCTATTGTGGTGCATAAAGTACTTCTTTGTTGAAATTTTTCTGTCACCCTTGTTCTTATATATTCAATAGCTTCGTCCCCTTCTAGCCTAGCACCTTGGGCTGTAGTTATAAAGTTCTGCTCTAGGCTCGTCTCATTTCTTAGGGAGTTTAGATGGTTCCAAAATTTCGCAGCTGCCTTTCTATCTTTTTTATGTACTTCTGCCAGCCACTGAGCTCCCTTCCTTCTAATCTTTTCATTGATCAGAAGGGATGCATCCCTTCTACAGCTTAGAAAGGTTGCCCATTTTCTTTCCACATCATCTGTCGGTTCACCCCGCTGCTTAGCATGTCTGTGTTCCCTAGAGGCTTCCTGACGTTTTGCTACGGCTCTCTTAACTTCCTCATCCCACCAACTTTTGGGTTTGTGTCTTCTTTTTCGGGGTGACTTGTCACGCGTCTTAGCAAGCTCTATCTCAAAGAGTCTAATTAGATTCGTGTATGTCCACACTGTCTTATTATCCTCCGTGATTACTTTCTCAATTTGTTTAGTGGCTATTTCAATTTGCCTTTCTGGATAAAAATTTTCCTGTAGTTGCTCATCTTGTCTCCTTCCCACTTTCACTGCTCTTCCAAAACTTAGCTTGATACGTTTGTGATCGCTACCCAGACTTCTGGAGCCACCTTCATCTATGTGCATTTCCCTGAGCTTATCATACATCCTATGTGACATCAGTGCATAATCTATCGTCGACTGAAGCCTTCCTACCTCCCATGTTATTTGCCCTTCACACTTCTCGGTACTGTTGCAAATGATCAAATCAAGCCTTTCACACATAGCCATGATCATTTTGCCTGTCGGGTCGGTATAACCATCTATATCTTCTATGTGCGCATTCATGTCCCCTAGTATATTTATCTCACACTCTCTTCCTAACTCCTGAATGTCCTTTGATATACACTCTACCATTGCCTGGTTTTCCTCTCTGGCCTTTGCTCCCGTCCACAAGTACACGAAACCAAGGAGTGTCATTTGACCTGCCACTTTCCCTTTTAGCCATAAATGTTCCTTGCACTCCTGCTTGACCCTTTGCCAATCAGTACTTTTATGAATGAATGCCCCAATACCACCCCCCTTTCTGCTGCCTTCTGTTCTATTACAATACTCCCACGCGTAGTCCGGATTGTTCGGAGGTTGTTCCATGTCCCTGAGATGTGTTTCTACAAAACCGTATACCATCGGCCTCTCTTCCCTTAGCTGTTCTTCTATCTCTTCCCACTTCAGCCTGTTCCTACCACCCTGCATGTTAATATACCCTATGTCTGAATTGGCTCGGCGCTCGTGGCTACGTCTATTTATGCCCCGGACTCTACGTATCTTAGATTTTGGTGCCACTTTGGAATCGTATCTGTCCATACCACCTGTCGAAGAGTCTCCCTGGTTGTTTTCCTCGTTACTAGCTATCCTGCACCCCGAAGGGCTCGCTTGCCCCCCAAAAAAGCTACTGCGCGTCCTGCAAGTCGCCAACCCACCTCATGACCTAGCCGCCCATCGAAGTGAATTCTGTCTCGTTGAAAACCCCCCCACCTATGTACCTCTCTGTTTATTTCCACCACCTCAAAGCCTTTCTCTCGACTCACCCGCCATATCTCTTGATTTGCGTTGACCACCGCTCTTTGCAGGTTGCTATCACGCACCGGTACCTCCGGTATTGTACATATCACTACCTGCACCTTAGGAGAAGTGGCGCGCATGTCATCGACGCCTTTCGCCAGTGTGGCTGCTAGTCCTGCTGCATCTTCATTTAGGACATCGTTTAAACCGCCTGAAATTATCACGAGGTTGCGTCTATCAGCTGTCGTTTTGAGCTTTGCGCTCGCTTGCTTCATGACTGCTTCCAGCTTGCGTCCTGGGAACGCCCCTACTGCAACCCTCTTGTCACCTCTTACCCTCTCTTTGATGGCTTCTGTGCATCGATTTAAATTTGAGTCCCCGGCGATTATAACATGCTGTGACTTTTCCGCTGGAGCGTTCTGCACCTGGGGGCTACTTGCACCTGTGACGCCGGCTGCTTTGTTCCCTTCCTGCCCCACCACTACCTCGCTGAAGCTGGGCCTTGCGACTGTTGAACCGGCTAAACCTGTTTTTTCTAAGCTTGCTTGCTTTTCCTTCTCCACCGTTCTCGTTCCCGGTTCCTTACTGTTCTCTTGGTAGGTCGCTTCTTTGTTCAGCGTCGCTAGCGCTTCTTCGGCGGACTTCAGTCTTTCTCCCATTGCCCTCGTTTTTTCTTGCTCTGTCGCCAACGCAGTCTCGAGTTTGGCGATTCTCATCAGTTGTTCACTCTGGGCAACCATCATTTTCTCCATTTTTTCCTCGACCTCACATTGCCTACACTTCGCGTCAGCCTCTTCTCCGTCCGCTTCTACGCTTGGGTCCACTTTCAAACCCACTCCACATCCTGAACACTTTACAGCCTTTTTAACCATGCCTTTCTGACACCAGTTGTCCCTATACTCGATAATTACTAAACTCGAGCCCTGCACTACGAAAAAAAAGGAAAGTCCAAGCTCTACTACAAAAAGAAAAAAAAACAACAACAAAAAAAATTCAAACACACACACCCGCACTAACTAATAAATACCTGGTGACTGGCCCCCCTAAAAGCCGTACCATAAAATAAGTGCTACGAAGATTTCAACCGCTGCCTTATAATTATAGAGACAAGCTCAAAACATGCAACAACACTTATCTGCGCAGTCGATCCGGAGCGCTCAAAAAACACGTTCATCCACCTTGACAGCCTGGCGAACAGCCTCTGCTATTGCTATTGCACCAGCTATTGCTACCTACCAGAGCGCTCTCTAGCGGTCACTTGTATAACTAGATCAAGCAGCGCGCGGCCTCCGCGATCGGCTGCAACGACGCGCCGCCGGCAGCTGATCGCGGAGGCCACGAGCAGCGCTGAGTGTGCGGGCAGTGTGCGGGCGCTGGCTCAGTGAAGGCGTGCTGTTCACGTGACTCGCCGGAGAGAGTGCTGCTGCGAGAAAGCACAACGGCACCTCTAGCGGGAGCAATGGGAACCAGTGTACAGGCTGCCGACAACGGATAAGGCGCGAGCATAAGAAGCTTGACGAGCAAGCTCATAAAATGAAAACAATGTTGTCTTCATTTTTTACGCAAAACATTCAGGCGTTCGTGCAAGAGTCATTAGGTTGCACGACAAGAGCTCTATTGAGGCATCCCTCTAAAGAAATGCGCTATGCTGCTCCCTTCTGTGGTTATGAAACGGCTGCTTTCTCACACTCATAAGATTGCCATATTATTTAACTTTATGACTACCTTCTGAAAAACGAAACTGAGCATAACTTTAGGCTATGCTGGGTGTGTGTTTCGCTAGGGTAATTGGGCATAATTAATTAGACACCATGTTTTGGTTCTTTTAGTCTCCTACATACGTTTTATACTTTCAATCAGTAAGCTTAACGCAAGTCTTTCCGTTTATAAACGCATATTTCAACAATATAGAGTTATTTCATGAGACAACTAACATAAAGATTCTGGGCTTTCTGCGTTTACAATCCTTGCTCGCAGACCACCAAAGTAGGAGGGCTGAAGCTGAAACTTATGCATTGCAGGTCACGGAATCGAATCCGGGTGGTGGCAGCTGCATTTTTGATAGAGACAAAAACGCTATAGGCCCGTGTGCTCAGATTTGTGTGCACGTTAAAAAACCCCACGTGGTCGAAATTTGCGGAGCCCTCCACTACGAGTCTCTCATAATACTATGGTTGTTTTGGAACGTTAAACCCCGCCTATAATAATATGAAAATGAAACTTATGCATTGCAAAAGGGCGTATTCCAAACCATGACTCCATCAAAAAAATGTATTTATTGCTTTTTGCGTCCATCTTGCAGCAACAAAAAAACACCCTAGAGAGCGATATGCCGCCTTGTACAATAAAATCGGTAGTGCGCAAGTGAGGCGATTTTCTTTGCATGCATGCATTTCAACAGCTCTCTATCTTCGTTCAATGTAATGCACGGGCGAACGGCCGAACTATCGTCTATTGTACTGCCCAGGTTGTTTAACCCGATCTCTGGAATAAATGCTCTGTTTCACTGTTGGCATCCCATGTCGCAGAGGGCAGTGAAGAGGACTTCTACCGTAGGGTGCAAACCTCACACATTCGATGTTGCTAGGACGCGCTTATATGCCTATTCTTTTGAAGAACTCGTCGAATTATAATTCTCACAGGTCATCACCCCCGAATAACCCTGCATATCATGTGACCTCGTCTCAACAAACTCCAGAAAAGGAATATATCACGTGCCTTAATAAACGCAAGACTATCTGCTACAAGAATAATTAAGATTGGAGGTGGCTCTAACCATTGCAAAGGTATCTAGTTGCGGTCCTGGAAACTCGGCATCGGTATACCTTGGAGCATTTGTTAGCCTGCTTCTATCAGTGAGAACAGAAAATGAGGCAAAATATTATATATGGATTGTCAATAATTACAGTTGGAAAATTGAAGTACTTTTTATAAGAGTGTTTTGATGAGACACACTTCAAATTTGCAATAAAACTACTACAAATAACATGCCGTATGCTTTCCTTCACATCATTGTCTGTTAGTTCTCCTTGATATTTTGTCTAACAAAGAAAACATGCCCTCAGTTACTTTTGCCTACTTTAGGTTACCTTTAGGTTTGATCATAATGCCGAAGGAGGTCTTGGAGGTCGTGGGGTCAAAATGTAGTTATTACCCTATATATCATAACCCAGCGCTTTGAGCATAGCATCTCAGGTGAAAAGCCAGACAAGCATCTCTGGATATTTCTGGTTCTGGATCTGGTTCTCGTGGGGCTCACCGAAATGCTGCCACAGACGGCTTATATATCTCTCTACGCTGACGATATCTGCATTTGGGCGTCCGGCGTGACACGGCCTCAAGTGCGCGCAAGAATACAGAAAGCGGCAATAATGACATCGACATACCTTCGCCAGCAATGTTTGACTATCGCCACAGAAAAATGCGCAGCGGTGGCGTTTACACGTAAACCGATGTCTTTCTACTCATTGTGCATCGATGGCAGATCAATCCCATATAAGAGCACTCATAGATTCTTAGGCGTCACCGTAGATCGTGACCTAACCTGGAGCCCGCATGTCACATACACGAAGAAAAAGCTCATTGGCATTGAGAATGTATTCAAGTTTGTCGCCGGGAAATCATGGGGCCCATCCGTGCACTCCATGTTGCAGCTGTACACAGCCCTCTTTCTCGGAACTCTCCGGTACAGCCTTCCTGTCCTGTCCAACACGTGCAAGGCTAACATCCGTGCACTGCAAAGTGTTCAAGCCCAAGCACTTCGGACATGTGTTGGCCTTCCAAGATGCTCATCGACAGTGTCAACTATTGTTATTGCACAAGAACAACCGGTCACAACGCACATCATTGTCGAGACGCTGAGAGCACACATTCGGCATTTATCACGCCTACCGTCACATCATTTAGCGTGTTTGACAGCTCGGAGGCCCCATTCTTCGTACTGCGGTATCGTGACAAAACATCAGGACATACTACCGCCTGGCTTCAAACTTGCGATGCATCCAGCAACTGCGCCATGGAGTCTTCGTCAACCTGACGTGCGCTTATCAGTTCCTGGAATCTTTAAGAAGGCACGCATGTCAACCCTAGCCCTGAAGCAATTGACTTTGCGTCTGTTGGACGAAAGGTACTTCGACCGCATACATGTTTACACCGATGGCTCCACTACTTCCAACAGCTCCACAGGAGCAGTGGTTGCTCAATCTGAAAATGTGTTGCTTCAGTACAAGTTTTCTCACACCACGACGTCGACAGCAGCAGAGCTTGCAGCACTTCAAGGTGCAGTAAAGTACATTCTTCGCCAGCAACCTAACCAATGGGCCATCTTTTGCGACTCCAGGTCAGCCTTACAGTCACTACGGTTTGTTATGCAGCATGGGTTACATGAACAATCAGTATATCAGATAAGGCACGACTACCACGAAGCGCTCGCGGAAGGTCACGATATTGTATTTCAGTGGTTGCCGAGTCATTGCGGAATCGTCGGCAATGACCGCGCGGATGAAGCTGCTCGATCGGCTCATTACCAAGACCAGCGCACGCCCATACCACTCTTGAGAACGGACGCTGCAAGGCTACTACAATCACTTGCTCGCCGTATATCTCTCCTACAATGGAATACGCAGGGTTTCTCCAACATGCACCTGTATTCGATCGACCCAAACTTGCAACTTCGTTTGCCATCCGGGCTCCCATGATGCGCTGAAACTTTACTGTGTCGCATGAGGTTGGGCGTGGCATTTACGAATTCGTACTCTCGTCTCCTTAGAATGGTGAGCACTTCGGCATGCAACATTTGTGGCTGCGAGGAAACGCTTGAGCACATTCTATGTCATTGCCCAGCATACCAGACCGAACGACGTATTATGGAAGCCAAGCTCTGTCAGCTGGATTCACGGCCGATTACAGAAGAGAAGATCCTGGGACCTTGGCCGACGACTTCCCATACGCGCAAAGCCACGAAAGCCCTCTTGTACTTTTTAAGGACCACCAAACTTCACGACCGCTTGTGAAAGAACTGTGCGAGGCCGTGCTGTGTAGTCTCGAGCTGACTATTTATGCTTCTCTTTCTTACTCCTCTTCTGTTTTGTCTCTTTCCGTTCTATTATTCTCGTTTTCCCCCACCCCAAGTGTAGGGTAGCCAACCGAGCCAAGCTTGATTAACCTCCCTACCTTTCCTCTCTATTTATCTCTCTCTCTCTCTCTCTCTCTCTCTCTGGATATTTTTTTACCAGTCACCATTTTCTTCATGTGTGAAAGAGTACGACTTAGCTCACAGCACTAAGGTTGTTTGTATTTAAGACCAAACAAGTGATGCAGTCAAACTAAACCGTGCATTTGTTGCTTTCAGTCTGACTCTATTTGCAGTGTGTCGTTTATATGGAATGCGTGGCAGTCATCGCTCATGGTGCGGGCCTTCCCTTGAATAAAAAAAAAAACGCGTGATTTGCGCATAGCGAAACGTTCAAAGATGTAGGGAGAAAGTTCCTGGTGCTTATGAAAAGAAAAAGAAGAGCGAGCGAAGGAAAAACAGAAAAAAAGAAAGCAACAAGAACCCAAAAACTTTTTATAATTCTAGCTTACAGCAAATAATCACTAAATCAGCTTCGTACCTCTGTTTAGCAAGCGTTCAAAACCATCTTCAAACTACTGAAATTGATATGGTTAAAGAAAATCCTGCAATAGTACCTATTTTTTAACGAAATCTTTCATGAACGAATGCGGAATCGTGCTTCACGGAAGAAAAAAAAAGCATACCTTATTGAGATAACTTTTCAATGAACAGTCAATCCTTTGTGGATAAAGCAATCATAATTATGAAAAAATAGTTGCCAATACACGATATATCCCTAGTCCTTTAAACTAAGCCAGCAACTTCTGGTTGCTCGAAGTGGACATGCAGCAACTCGGCCGCTGAAAATTTTAGGGAAGTGAACAACAAAATGCAGCTAAATATAACGAAAGTCAGACCAATTACATATTATTGACTGCCCTTTTTATAACGGACAAACAAAATTATATTATTAGTGTGATGGTTACCATGGTGATGACTGGATGCGTATCGTGTCGTTAAGAGCACCGGATTAGCCACCAGGAACTGTAGGTCATACTCTTAAATTTTTATCTTTGCACATTTGTTGTTTTTCAGCGCCAGGTAATTATGCCCTAGTTTTTTTTTTTACGGACTGATGGCTTAAATATTTGCATTTTTGTTTCCTGGAAGAACTACATAGACAGAAAGCAGAAAGCTGCTACAATAGCACGAACAAGCACCAGTTTCGCCAGAGGGCTGAAGCAGAAGTGTCATAGCAACAAGTCGCAATTTTATTCGATATCAGTCTAGTAAGTTACTCTTTTAGCATCCAGATTTACATAAGTAAACAAAACGATGGCGTAAGAAATAACTGTCTCGGCAGCAAAAAAAAAAAAATGACCATCGGGGTGTTTGTGGTCTCAACGCAAATTTTCTGATTAGAATACGATTCGTACTATGGTGAGAAACATGAGGTCGAACGGAAGAACTCATGGCGGATTGCCTCGATTCCTATACATCGCTTGATCCGCAGTGGTCGCTATTGAAAATAAAGTGAAAATGGCGCCTCGATTCCGCTAGCTGCTAACAGTGCCACCTCGACATTGTTGCTGCAAATCGAAAACTTATAGCGTGTCAGTAGCCTTAAAGCGTTGATATGAATTCCCATCAACGCACACAGTCGCGCCCAGTGACACATCAGCCTAATGTAGCTGCTGAAGTAACAGTAGTGACGCAGCCTGCAATGACCCCGTCACGGTGGTCTAGTGGCTAAGGTACTCGGCTGCTGACCCACGGGTCGCGGGATCGAATCCTGGCTGCGGCGGCTGCATTTCAGATGGAGGCGGAAATGTTGTAGGCCCGTGTGCTCAGATTTGGTTGCACGTTAAAGAACCCCTGGTGGTCAAAATTTCCGGAGCTTTCCACTACGACGTCTCTCATAATTATATGGTAGTCTTGGGACGTTAAACCCCACATATCAATCAATCAATCAATCAATCAATCAATCAATCAATCAATCAATCAAGCAGCCTGCAATGATACACGCGCTTGTATAGTTGTATTGATACAACTCTTCTATCATTTTTTGTGCGATTTCTGCATTTTGCGTTAACCTTGCAAGCGGCCAACCGTGCTCAATCAACTGCCATTTCGGAGCGGCGGGTAGCAAAGCGGGAGTGCCAACAGTTAGCGGAAGAGCACCCTAACGGTTGCCTAGCACGTTAAAACCTATAGCGCATCCACCGCCTTAAGTAGATGCCACGACCAGATAGAGTTTTACCACAATTTTCTGCACTCCGAAATCTTTTGTAGTTTCGCATTTAACAGATAGCTCTGCATGGAGGTCTTGTTAGTTATCGCCGAACAATTACCAGTGCAGACACCAGACCTCGATTCCCGGTTGCACAAGCGGAAAACACTGAAGTAAAAGGAAACTGAAGTTGGGTTGGAGTCTACTTTCGCAAAGCGATTTCGTAACATAACTCTCGCAAACACCAGAGATGTAAGGAACAAAAAGAAATCAATACTAAAACGAAAGAATGCCATTGTGAAACCAGGTTACCCCTAACGCTGCTATTCCCTAGGGTCACTCCTGACGTGACACCAGAACTCAAGAAGAGCAGTCAAATGTCCCAGCCGACAAGTATCTATTGATGCGTAGGGAAACAATCGCAGCCGGGTGTAACATGAGACAGGGACCCATTGTACGTTTCCCGATATGACAGGGTCTTTTGAGTCCTCGTTTCATCAAATAATTAGGCTCGCTCCTGTTTAGTTCTGCACGTATGCCCCTTATTTATATGCCTTCTCGTTTGGTATGGGATTAAAAGGGTGACCTTAACCCCTTTTTGGTGCAAATCATGTTACTGAGCTGAAAAAAAAACGCTACTTCCTGATAAGCAGCGAGATTTAAGTATCGAAACCAAAATACAATAAGGCTACTCACAGTAGAGAGAGGCTCTGGAGGTTTAGAACATGTGGTCTTCTTCATCTTGCACTGACCTTACGCAGCACTCTAGCGTCCGTCGTCCAAATCTCTCGTGTCCTGAAAATGAGAGCACCATGGCTGGAATTCAACGAGCAAATTTCGATTGAACAGGCAAACACCAGAACCACTCTGTTATTAAAGCGCACAACCCCACTTTTTTTCTCCAGAATAACAAGAAATGTTATAAAATTAGAAGAAAACTGGTCCGAGTATTTTTTGCAGTACGCGAAATTATCATTGGATGTAACCAGAATACACTTATAGCAACCAACAATAATTCCTTTGCGAACATACTCAAGTGCTCTCGGAATCTCGAACATATACGACGAGCATCAATACCTTGCCTTCTTCAGGCGCTCAACACTTCTCCAGGGCGGCCGCAAACTGACAATGCAAGGAGACTGCGGTCACTGGCCGAATGAAGAGGCAATCGACCATCTCCAAGGAGAAATCAATGATCTGTGTAGTTTGCAGGAATCCTTGTATAGCAAAGCCGGTTGTTGCCCTTTACCACGGAAGGTTTATGTTATCACTGTTCTGTTAATTTATACTTTAGTTTTTGTTGTTTGGACTCAACCTGCGAGGCAACGACTCTGAATAGGCGTTTCGTTGACATCCGTGGATTTTCGTGTTTTTTTGTACATCGCAGAAAGAACGGTAGCAAACGAGACGGTCGTCTTGTCACCCCCTCTCATTTCCTATTCTTCTCTTTGTACATATGTCTCTCTTTCCATTACAATGACGTTTAGAAATCCGTAGATGTGTATTCTAGACTATCAGCCTAACTGTTTTAATTGTCGCATGTAACGAAATGTGTTCAGACAAAAAAGAAGTTCGGCGAAATATACACGCACGTTGTAATGGTAAATTGATGAGCGGAAGGGACGCTAGACTCAATTCTTTTCTGGATGTATGCAACCCTTTTCTTTTTTTTCTCAAGCGTAAGGAGTGGAGGCAGGCCAGTATTTCAAGTTGTGGCTTCGAAATCGCCGCGGGAACCGTCTATGACTACTGTCGAAGTTATGCGAGAGGCAGTCGTGGAGCGCGCACATCTGATTCAAATGCAACTACAGTAATATCGCACTGGTGCAGGGGCATTATCTTCAAATACATGGTATCCATGCCAGCGTCAGGCAAGCAAGTGCGTTCATCACGATAACGCAGTTGCCTCACTACACTGCAGCATTTATTTTCTTGAAGCAACTGTCAATTGGCCGTCATAGACATTACGAGCATCTACGATGCGTACTGCACCTACATTGCATGTAGTAAAGGCTTGAACGCTGCTAGTGTATCTGAATTGTTTACAAGTGACTGCAGTGTCGAAGAATCTAGTGTCAATAACTTTACTGTCTCTATCTCTATCAGTACATACTGTGGGTGAACGCAGCAGCTGTCATATAGACGCTATAAATTTCCCTATTCAAAGTAGTTGGAACACTTAACCAACCAGTAGAAACTGAAACACACTAGCGGAGTTCATTACAGTGGTCACTTGTAGAGGTCATGTAGAGTTCCAGAACTTCCCTTGGTAACTTGTGTAGGGCGTGAATGTTTTTGTTACGCTGACCATGACACATAATGGGTGACATAACCTGATGCAACGTCTTTATTGTTGTTGTTGTTGTTGTTTTCCTCTTCTCAGTGCGAATCAGAATGGTGATAATAATTTGAAAAGAGTCAGTTCAATCGACTAGAAAGCAGAGTAAAATATGGCATCATGCGATTCAAGTGCATCATTTATGCTTTCCATTTCGGAGCTCTTTCTCACGGTTTACTTAATGAATTTCCACCTACTAATTCAGAGTTCAGTTGTTGAAGCTTGAAACTCGAGAGGAATTTTATGATGACCACATCAGCAACGAGACCTTTGTGGCACAAAGAAAGAAGGAAAAAACTGACAGAATGAGTATTTTCAGAAAGAATCTCTTCACTTACTGCGTGGAGCGAAGCGGCTGCATGTGAAAATTCGAACAGTTAAGGAGTCCTTATAAGAAGGAAATTAGGTTATACCAAGAAACACAAATGGAAAGAGCCATTCTTTAAAAAATAAATCTACGAAGAAGCCCTCGGCTCTTTGTGAGTGTGCTTGCCCAGAATTCTTTTTAATTTTCATGGTAATGGACATATTGTTCATGCAAATGGCAGCGATTTAAGATGACAAAACAAGGCCGATAAGAACTACAGTCGTTGTAAAGTTTCTTGTTCTTTCTGTATACGTCTTTGAAACTTCATATTATACTCTTCCTAACTCTAATCCGTTCCCCCTCCACGACACTTCGCAAACTGCGTAGGTGATTCAGCACCGTGATGGACTTCTTCAAGGTCTTTTTTTTTTTGTGGTGTGAGCTTGGAACCACTAAAACACTTAGGCCCAAACGCTAACGTATCATGCAGGTCTAAGACACGGTAAACGAAAAAGTATTATAGATTTTCAAATAAAAAAAAAATTGGTGGTGATTCTCCACTCCGACTAAACATTCCAGCTGGAACCCAATGGTGGGCACAAGGCTGAAGGTAAGCTGCCTAGCGCAGTCTGCCTAGTGACAGGTAAACGTGCCTGCTGGTAGGTTTTTCGAGAGTGCACATGAATAGAAGACTCTGTGAAAATGTGAATACTTTGGGGCCGCTGCTACGGTCATTGGCAGGTGCTCTTTTTTTCACCCTTACAAAAAAACCCTTCGTGAACTAAGCCTTTTAGTTAGCCTTCATAACTCAATGATGACCGCAAGTAATTTGATGTATTGTTCATCCAGCACGAATCTCTGAACGCTACCTATTATTGCACAAAGAAGGGGGCGCGTCATAGTCACTCAGCACGTTTACTCGTGACGATTCGTGCGTGCGGTTGTGAACAACTCGCTAGGATAGTTGACAAGGCTTAGTTGTAATTTCACGTTGATATAGACTTTTTATAGATGTTTTCACACTTGAAGAAATTACGCCCGGACCTCGTCTCCCGGAGTTTTAAAGTGCACCGTGAAAGAAACGACAACTGAGTTGGTTATTGGCTGTTGACCACCTTGAAACTCGACGACAAAGCGAAACGGACAACACAGCGCTAAGGTGTCTTGCTCGTGTTATTTTAAAGTGTCTCTCATTGGTCGTGGCGCTCTTTCGAAGAGCTTTACCTTGCAGGTCCTGTTAAAACGTCCTATTGCACTGCATGGCTTCTCAGTGTCTTACACATTTTTGGTATAGTATTTTATATTAAAAACTTGATCGATAGTATGAACTGTCTGCGCCAAAGCAAAAAGAAAAAAAATATTATGGGGCAAGCCGCTTGGTTGGGTGCGCTGAATTAAGTTTGTCATCTGGGGTTTTTAATGTTAGGAGATTATGCATTAATCGAACGCCCCAGAGAATGCCGACGTAACGAAACACCGATGAAATGATCATATGAGGTGCATAAATGAAGTAGCGCGGCAAGCAAACATCATCAGGCTTAGAAGAACATCCACCTGAAGCAAAAATGCGTGACAGAAAGGACGAGAGCTCTTTGGGACTAATTCATATTGCACCAAAACGGTAGGCTAACGGCAAAATAGACTCGACCAAATATTAAGCGAAAAATTCATGCTCCAGAAAGTGAACAGCGTCGCGAATACATCAAGAAAAGACATAGCCACACATAGTGCATAGTCTCACAGCAAGCACAACAAATATTACCACATTTCCTCAAGTTTTCTTATCGCCCCATTTTTCTGTCAGTAATCCTCAGCGCCAACTGCGCTTGCAGTGTTCCAGACGCTTCAGAACTGCAGTAGATAGTTTTTTTTAAGGTTAAGCCCACCCCGTGAACATTACAAAATGCCCTGGAATCAACGTCACTGCTAGCAATAACGCAATAATATTCGATGTCAAGTGTTTAAATGCAGACGCACTTAAGCGTTTGTCAGTTTCTCAACCGCCGACGCTTTGTTCACACCTATTAGTGCCTGTGAGCTTCACTGTATACTGACCTCCAATTTACGGGCCACAAGTTCAACCGAATGAAAAGTTTCATCTGGTAATTGAAGTTGGCTTCCTTCGTCCAAGTCACGACCCCGTGACCGTATACATTACGAGGTAAGTGTGAGAGGCCGAAAACAGGAAGAGCTCTGACACAGGAAGTACAAACGTGGTCATTCGGAACGGCGAGCGAAAATCCGCTCACAGAACCGCACGAAAAAGTGAATGTTCCTGCCTACGCCCCCACGCGTGCCTGCGTGTCTTTTTCTGTTTTTTATTTCTCGCACACTCATTCGAAGCATTGCTTTTATTACAGTCTTATAGCCTACGTCTTGTCATGCACGTAGCAAAGATGAAATCACCGCAGCACCCCCCCCCCCTCCGTGTTGAAGGGCTATTGATTTCAATGTCAGGGTTGCGTAACCTCAGTGCAACGCCATTTTCCCAGGAGAACCCTTCTGGTGCGCGCCGACCAGGCTAGGCTTAGGTTCAAAGCACATTTCCTGAGATACAAGAGTGGTTTGTATTCAGTTTCCTTTGTCGGTTGCTCACTATGCGATATGACTTCAGGGCCTTCGGAACGTGGTCATAAGATAGCTTTTCGAAAACTGTCCCCAGGGGTGCAGTGCTCAACGTCTCTTACTTTGTAGGACTTAGTTCATTGTTGTTGTTGGTGTTGTTGCTATTTCGTGGTGAAATGTTCTTGGCACCTTCTTCCGATATCGATCGGCTTAGAGAGCACAATATTTCCTCACAAATTATCCAAGGCCTAAGAACCTTCCAGCTTCAACACAAAATAGTTGCGTGTGGAGAAAGAGTATTCCAAGATATAGACAATTCATCAGGCTGAGCCTGATGACCACCTTTTTGTCCACCATATGGCCTTGAGCTGAACTCCCAGGTTGGTGAAAATCGGAACCTCTTCCCACTATGGCAGTTGGCAGTACTTTGTTTTTGTGTGTGCAAACTTGTGTTGCATCTCGGCAGGCGAAGAGGGTGTGCTGGTGTAGGTCATGGGAGGCAACTGCTGGCGAGGCTTGAGGGTGGTTAGGTGCTCCTTTTGTTTCTTCTGCGGCCGACGGCCATGCCTCCCACCCCTTAGGTCAGGCAGTGGCAAGGAGATTCAGAGTTGGTGGGGAGTCTTCCCTGCATTCCCAGATAATGTGGCGAAGAATGACTATTGACTTGCAATGCGAGAAATGTGAGATAACTGTATCGGGGTATGTACGTGAACAAATGCCGTAGCATGAGATCGAATCTGTTTGCAGTATACGACAGACAACTGTCGATCACTTGGTCAACTTGTTTCGCGAGAACCAAGGTGGATATCTGGGAATATTGATATTCCATGGTTAAGAATGGTAATAGCGCACTGAAAACGAGGACACGAAGAAGACACACACACACACACACACACACACACACACACACACACACACACACACACACACACACACACACACACACACACACACACACACACACACACACACACAAGCATATAGTTTTGTGTGTGCGTGTGTGTGCCTTGTTTGTGTTCTTATTTTCAGTGCGCTATTACCATCCTTCGCGAGAACACTATTTGGGGACCTTTGCAGCGAATCCTTTTGTCAGTTTTACTCTTGTTCTTATCACAGCAATCCCTTGAACTTGTGAAACTTTGAAACTTTAGTTATTTTACCATTCGAGCTGCTGAGGGCAGCGGTCAGAAAGTCTCTGGAACCACAACTCCTTCAGAAACGCGTGGCATAGACAACTTTTTATTGCAATAAATATAGGCAAATTGAGCAAGCACTTATAGTGTCACTTTATGCAAGTGTAATAACACAAAGGATTGCAAAATATTAAACTAAAAAGGTTATTTTGTAAAAATACAATTAATTTTATTCATTCCTTGTACATACGAAAATCATTATTAGAGTATAATGATACAAGTAATACTGCATTTGCACCAAAGTCTAATTGGGCATGTGTGATGTGATAAGAGACACAAAATGTTTTGAAAGATCAATAAAACATACGCGTGATTTTACTCAGATGGCAGATAAGACATTTAAGCGAAACGAAAAGGAAAATCGAAGCATTTCTTTGCCGTTGTTGCTGCGCGTGCCTGTGATAAACCACGTGTGATTGAATTGGGTGTTTTTAACAACTTTGCGGTGGTTTAGGACGGCAATGGTTCTTAAAAAGTTTTGGCATTTTAATCCTGTTTGATAACGTTTTACAAACATTGCACGGTAGCATTCTGTTAGAGTTAGTGGATTAATTTCCTGAAATGCGGGAGTGGTGTGACAGCAATAAGAAATATTTGCAATGGCACGAACAGTCTTTTCTCTATGACGCGCAATTCGCGGATATTTGGTAACGTTGTAGTACCCCAAACTAGATGACAGTAGTTAACAGGAGATAAAAACAAAGATTTATAGATTATAAGTTTCACTCCTTGGGTAGCGATAAACGCTCCCGCTATAATATGTCTGAAGTCCTTGATAGATTGCCAGATAGCTTTTCAGTATGTGCGTTCTAAGACATGAATATCTCCCGTCCGATCATGGGATGTTCTGTGTGCCGCAGGTATTTGGCCATTGTGCATCCACTCGTCTCTAGAGCTCAGCAGAGCAAGGCACGCGCGAAACGCATCCTGCTGGGAGTCTGGGCCGCCCCGTGCTTGCTGGCGTCGCCGTTCCTCCAGCCCGCGAGGGCCGAGTCCGACACCCTGTGGTCCCAGTACGGCAGCATCTCACGGAGAAGCTGCCTCATCACGCTCGATCCAAGCTTCAGGAGGTAAGCATGGTGATTATAATTTAAATCAGAACGAGTTTTATTTACCGCCACGACAACTTACGAAAGGGACAGGTAAAAGCACACCGACACAAAGAGAGTGTAGCAAGATAAGAACGTTAGAGGGGTTAACTAGATACGTCCTCTTCGCTACCCTACACGTGAAAAGAGAGGAGGAGAATAAGAGAGTAAACGAGAGAGAGAAAGAGCAAATGCACAGTGCACACCAAACACAAAGTGCAGATCGAGTTTCACAAGCGGTTACTCAGTGAACTTGCCTTCAAGAATTGTAGCAGAGCTCGTGCAGCATTCTGGGCGGATGTACTGTGAGACCACGCACCAAATATCTTTTCCCAAGTAAAGGAACGATATCAGTGTCATCAAGGCATACTGGAAAGTCTGGCGTTCTTCTTCAATGTCGGGACAATGGCACATGACGCGGTAAAGAGCTTCAACGCAGTTGCAGTGATTACAGTTGCGCGAGTCAGCTACACAATTGCTATAGCTGAATGAGCTGAAGGGCTACGCTTACCTCCAACCGAGAAAGCATTGTAGCTTCACGTCGCGAAATTGTTGGTGGCACAGAGATAGTATGAACGCTATAGAGGAGAAGCTATGCTGAAAAAGCCCCACCCACGCCACCTTTACACTACCATAGTGACTGTTGTGTGTGTAACTATTACCAAAATAATGGACATTTGTCCTAAACAGGGCTAATAATACTATAATATTATTCAAACACAGGTGCTTCATACGCATGAGAGATGTGCGAACAGTGTCTGGCGTTTACTTGAAATGTTTCGAAGAAAGATTCGAGGCTCTTAGATAATTTATTGCTAGCAAGACTCATGGCGAAGGAACAAACATGATCACGCGCTTTTGCTTGATTGCACCACTTATCCTCTTTCATCGAGATCGCGTATGATCGGGCGTATTGTAAATCACAAGTGCGACATCGTCTGCGTTTTCTGTTGACACACGCTTACAAGTCTACTTTAGGCGGCCTCAATTTCAGTAACTCCGCCAAAAACCGAATACTACCATCAAGTCTTGCAAGCTTGCAAGTAGCTCAGGAGCTGATAATGCCCACAGTCTGGTATATCGGCAACTATTGTGGCACCCTTGTGGTCAGGTATTGTAATGCATGTGCCCTATGGGTAGCTTTTACTCTGGAGTAAGTACTAAGTCGATGGCTTTAGGACGCGAGGCCCGGATTCTCTAGGTACTAGACAGGGTGCCACAAGCATGCAGCGAAATTCGCGCAAAATATATGTTGACTATTATTGTTAGGACTGTTACTATTACGATTATGGTCCTTTTTTATTGACCCCTTCTCTGAACCTGGGCAATAAGACATCCAAGTTTGCCAGAACTATTTGCTTATTATATACACGCGTTACAGTCTGTTATCCGGATGTTGTAAGATTTATAGATCTTTCGGCTCTACAACTTAAGGCTATCCTTGAGCCCAAAACAATAAGAGATAATATGGAAAGGGAAATGCAGGGACGTTTACCTGATAAAAGTAACAAGCACCAAACAAAATCTGTTCCTTCCGTCCTTAATCATTTAGAACTATTTCCCGAGCAGGCATTACTGCATGCTCTGTGACATACAAAAATTATCTAAAACATCTTAATGGAAAAAACTTTATCAACAATATTTCATGTCAGTGTGCCGCGCTGTTGTATTGAGTTGCGTGTGTAATGTCTACTTTTTATTACTTTATTAAATATACTTTTTATTATATGCTGGCGCTGTCAAAGAACAACATTTGAATCTGGCCAGCTGCCCACTAAGTAGTATATTACTAAAGCTTACAGGATTGAATACAATACCATATTTTCGTGCTGAAAGTGGAAGTGATTTCAAATAAAGCAACAAAAATCAGTTTTAAGTGCATGTTGCAATCACTATCTCTCTCTTCTTTGCAGATCTACCATGTAAGGTTAAATTTTATTTCTTCAATTTGTAGTGCACTTTTGGTGTAGGGTTCGAAGAAGCATGTTCGTCTGATCAATTTTTTATGGACCTTTTCTAACTTTTCATCAAGCGCTGTGCAGCACGCACATAACACGTTGGTAGTTCAGCCAAGTGAAAGCTAAATGTTGACTGATTGACTCTTTGTCTCACCACTTCTACAACTGACAACTTCATGAACAATGCAGGGCCTACTATGCGAGCCTATTCGTGCTGATGTACCTGCTACCTCTGGCGTTCATCGGCTGGACGTGCGGCCGCATCGCCCGCTGTCTACTCAGGGGCATCGCTCTCACCCGACAGGGTAGTCTGCGCCGACAGGAGGCGAACCGGCGAAAGGTAATACTCACTGCCTCTCGGTACGTTCGCAAAAACAAAATCAGCTTTTAAAGTGTTGCTTCTCATATTAAATCCATATTACGAAAGGTGACGTTAACCGATCTCACGACTGGTAGGTACCAGAAACTGAAATTTTACGGGCAACGAACGGCTTCATATACATACAGCAAAAGCCCGTCAGTAATAAAGAAGAGCAACTGAAAACAAATCAAGGAAAAAAGGCGAGTGGCACAAAGCAGGCATGTAATACTGACAAAAAGCATGCGGAGAATCACCCTCACGCCCTTCCATGAAAACTGGGCATGTGTTCACAAAAACGTCTGACGCTGCAATTGTTCACAACATGTTCTTTCTGTCAATGACAATTCAGTTCATATCGTTAGTTAGTTAGGCTCGCCAATCAGAAAGCACACTGACAGAACAATCTATCATCGCACCTTAAATAATCTGACATTGGAACGGTAGTATGTTGCGACAACAACAAGAAATCAATGGAGAGATAGGGATTTCCGGCAACAAAAACGTCTCTGTGGTGTCAAATAAATAACACTGTGTTAGTAATCAATATTTCAGCCAAAGAATATCGTCAAAACTGAAGCAGGCCTGCATTTTGTACCGGCCCCGAATAAATTGCTCCTTCTGCCATCGTTGGCGACGTTAACTTGAAGTATAATAAAAAACCCAGAGGAAGCGTGACCTAGTGAGGCTCATCTGCTTACAATTGCAGAAAGAGTTCGCGATTTATTTCATGGCTTGTATAGAACCACGCATGTGTGCGGAAAATGCAGCCTGGGTGTTTATTACCAAGCTCTCCCTATAAAGTTGCAAAGGGCCAGCCCGGAACCTGCATTGTCAGCAATTCTAGGACGCCCATTTAAAAACTGCTTTTACCCGCAAAGAAAGTTCAGCATCAGCGAATATTAAACAGAAAATACTACGTATTATGAGAGAAATTATATATAGGAGTAGGGATTTGCGGGCTTTTTTTTTTTGGGGTGGGGGAATAGGGGGGGGGGGGGCAGATATGCTTCTCCAAAATGTCTCTCATGCTAAATTGTGTGTATTAGTCCGAGTGCTGAGTTTAAAGGCATTAGCGAACTTCTGAAGTAAGGCACTGGCATCATTTCTTTTTTTTTTTGCATAGCAGCCACGGACTTTCACTGCCGAACTATGCATCTATGTTTGATGGGACAAGAAAAGTGGCGTTCTGTGTTGCTCCTTCATCTTTCACTCTCTCCATGTAGTTTCCCAAGAGTAAAAAAGAGTGTAGTTTACACTAAATTTTATTAATTAGCCGTGCCATTAATTACCGCCAAAGATTCATCGAACAAATCCCCCGTAATCCCGTATCGAATATTTTGTACTAGTGCGTTTTATAAATGCACAACAACGAAGTCCAACGCATCAACAATCTGGAACTTGAGCTTGTAAGGCGGCTGTTTATACATTTTTTAATGCAATATGGCGTAGAATGGCTAATAAAATTACACTGAGCCATCATTCGCGCAAAAATTTCCTCGCAGCGCGCACAGCGTTATTCAAGATAGATGGTACATCTTGCATACACATTTCGAACGAGCGTTTTTATGCAACCTATCCAGGAATATTTTGATTGAGAAATGAAATGTCAAGACACACTTCCCATTTTGTCGGCTTCAGTTTTGTCTTCTTTTTTAGCTTATTAGCAAGAGAGATGTCTTAATAAAAAGTGTCACTGTAAATAATAAAATATGTTATAGTAAACTTAGTAGAGCTGAAAAGGCGGGCGATTTTTTTTTTTTAGGGAAAACCTCACGCACGTCACATACGAGCGTAATCTTGAAGGAAAACCAAGAGTGCAGAAAATTAAGCAAGAAAGCTGAATCGATCGTGAGCAAGTCGTTTGTTTTGTCTTGGCGCCGTTAGAATGACAAAAGTTACGAAAGCAGATATACCACGTGACTCCGAAATGTGCGCGTTCACTCCCTCTTTGAGGCATTCGTGTGACTACCAAAAGCAGCGTTCAAATTATTTAACAAGCACTGTTAAATTGCCTTACCAAATGTTCTTCGTCTTGGAGTAGTCTACAATTAGCGCATATGAAAACTTGTCGGTTTTGTTTTTTGTAACCCTTGTTTTCGCTCATCGACCTAAACCTTTTAACAATCAACACAACAATGGTACTGCCGATTCTGAACCCTTATTTATTGAAGTCACACCTGTGCATGTCAATCACTTACACCACACCCAGTTTAAGCTTGCAGAGTGTTCTCGGCGGTTCACCTTAAATTGAATCTTGGGGTCTGAGTCTACACTGCGCGTAAAATATATGTTAACGAGGCACTAAGCCTTAGATACAAGCTTCCTAATCTTGATTCCAAAGCGCAATTGAGCTTTGCACTTTAAGGGTGGATTATACCCCATGTTACGTTTGCACGCCACTCTATCTGTGGTATTGCTATCACAAAGGTATTTACCGACTGATACACGTCAGTAATCAGAGTACGTTGCTTTTGGATAACACATCGCGAGTTCGCACCAATATTCATATTCGCGTCGACAAAGTTGATACTCCGTACTCACGCTGCATTACAGTTATGTTTGACAAACATCGCACTTCCAATTCCACACTTTGAGTATACTGCAATACAGTTGCCTGCCTTAAAAGCGAGTTTCCAGAGGACGTTCAACTTAGTTTACAAATCTTGATTCCCTTCTAAGGCAATAAGAGTATTTTCTATCGGCCAACAAAGGCTTTTTTTTTTTGTGAAACCAGCCGTAAAACATGAAAACCAAGCAAAGCACTAGGCGCACAACTGCACAACTTAATCAGAAAAGTTCAAGATAAATGGCACTTAAAAAAAAGGTTGATAGGTTGCAGCTTCTGTTACAACAAAAATGGCAGATTAGTGAAGACACCGCATGAAAGGCTAGTGAACCATTTTTTGAAGCGAAAAGTATTGTGTGTCTCAAGTTACTTTAGTAAATAATATGGCAGTAAATCTATCCTTGGAGAGAAAAAATTTTCCTGTCTTGTTTTTAGTGGCGCCTTTTGCTCAAAGCGATGAAACATGGAACCGTATATCAAATAGAAAGAGCTAAGAGCAAGGGCACTGACCTAGCGACGACATAAAAGTTTATAACGGTCGTTGAACTGATATTTGAGCTCGTGTCTTGTTACCTCATCAGCCACTTGTGCAGGCGTGACCTCTAGATTGCAAGAGATTGGTGTGAACTCAGTTTGGAAGGAAGAAAGCAACAAAGGGAGAAGGCAGGGAGGTTAACCAGAGATACATCCGGGTTGCTTCCTAAAGTATTCAATGGCGTGTACCTCGGCTAAGCAAGAAATGGTATTTGAGGAAGCGAAATAAGTCGTGCGAAATTTTCAGCGTGATTCTCAAAAGCGTCCCCCGCCTTAATGAGCTAGATTCCACAGAACGTGAGTTCTAAGATTAGTGACACCATGTTTATATGATTGCATGCGCGAAGGATGCAGTTACCTTGCATTTCTTAGGCTCGCGATAATGACTTGCACTTACTAATTAATAACCCGATTTAGCGTAGCCCCTGTTATGAGTTGTTCAAATGTCATAGAAGGGAAGGGCGCAACAACACGGCTTGCTTTCATATGCAGTGCTTTCACTTTAGAACGCAAGGAAATTTCTTCAAGAGGGGCACGTAAGTGGAAGCCAGAGCTATGAGACCGGGGCGTACAACCATCGCCACAACTTTACAGAAAAAAAAACAAATAAAGAAAACAAAGACTAGAGAGCATTGTCAACATGTGCATGGTACTAATAATGTCAAAAGTGGAGCTTGAGGTGAAGATACGTTGTAGATGGCCGGGTGGGCGACGCGCAAACGGTGATGGGGAGTTCAATGTCTAATGAAAAAGCATTATCCTCAATAACTCGTGCCTTGCTCAATCCCGAAATGGCAATGTCGTGTATATTTTTGCGTAGATGATAACGCATACGGTATTATGAAACCTTCGAGAGACATACATGACCGACAGACAGACAGACAGACAGACAGACAGACAGACAGACAGACGGACGGACGGACGGACGGACGGACGGACGGACAGACAGACAGACAGACAGACAGACAGACAGACAGACAGACAGACGGACAGACGGACAGACAGACGGACAGACGGACAGACGGACAGACGGACAGACAGACGGACAGACAGACAGACGGACAGACAGACAGACGGACAGACAGACAGACAGACAGACAGACAGACAGACAGACAGACAGACAGACAGACAGACAGACAGACAGACAGACAGACAGACAGACAGACAGACAGATAGATAGATAGATAGATAGATAGATAGATAGATAGATAGATAGATAGATAGATAGATAGATAGATAGATAGATAGATAGATAGATAGATAGATAGATAGATAGATAGATAGATAGATAGATAAGATAGATAGATAGATAGATAGATAGATAGATAGATAGATAGATAGATAGATAGATTCAACGTTCTTCCAGGTCGCTAATTAATGTTCCGCGTTTAAAATCAGACTTGGAGCAGGAACCAAACACAATAGTTCTGCGCGGCAATCATGTATTCTACCACAGAGCAACGCAAGGTCTTCAATCTGAACAAAGAAAATGATCTCCTAAATAAAATGTTACACTTTCTCTAATTTCTTGCGAGCGTCTCGTTCTGGTAGAGTTAACACCTTCAGGTAATATGCCAGGATTATTGACCACTTGCCAAATCGTAATGAGATCACGTGCTACGTGACACCTACAGGCAACCAAGGGAGTTTCACACTCACCGTAACAGCAAGAGGTGGCGCTGATGTACGCTCCCACGTGTAAATGCACATATATGGGCTGCAAAGTGAATGGAGGGAGACTGATAACACTCCCACGTTTATATGAACATATATTGCCTATAAAGTGAATGGAGAGATGACCGCCATCATAGCTCAGTGACAGCGAGCATCTGACACCATAATCGAAGGTCGCAGCTTCGGTACCAGGTGCTGGTAAGCTATATTTTGTCTACTTCGCTTTCTTCGCAATTACATTACAATTACTTCTAATAACATCTCCTATCATTTTCTTGGCATCACTCTCTGTTGGTTCTCAATACTATTTAGGGTGATGAAGAAAACAAGCCCTTGAATTCACACTTGTTTCTTTCATGATAGATACAGAGGTAGCGAGAAATAGAGAGAGAGAAAGATGGTAATACAAAGAAAGAGAAAAATAAAAATAAACAAAACGACAACATAGCTGCGCTGCTGGTTCTAGCCTTGTGCCACTTGTGGAGGCTGCGCTGCATTTTTTACTATAAAAAATATCCCAGAAACAAAAATTCATTGAATTCGGCTTATATTGGGGTGACTTCACGAGTGCAACACTACCCTTGCAAGCTTCTCTTGGGATGATTGTTCGTTTGTTGGCTCCGCATAAACTTGCAACTCGGGCTCGTTCTCTGCTCAAGAATTTCTCACAACTTCTCGCCCATAGAGGCCGCTTGTTGCCGATAGGGCATGGTGGTGAGTTCTCGTGCAAGCGTGCTTTTTACGAGGTCTTCAAGTTTTTATGTTTTACGTCGAGCTTCGAGAGACGTTGGTCGTAAATTTCGTAACGCCGCTGCCCGGTCCCAATATGAACAACGGTGCACCAACGTCATGCTTGGTGCGTCATCACGTCGTCCTTGTTCGTTCCTTCGCTTTTCGTCCACACATAGCGTATCATACATTAGCGTGCACGCAAAAGAGAAGCATAAATTATTGCATTACGTAAAAAGAAAATCTTAAAATAACCAGTAAATTGTTGACAACCAAGCATTCTGGCTAAACTAAAAAAAATCATGTGAATAACGTGATATTGTAAGTGTCAGAACATGTACTCGGTGATTCAATAAAAAAAGAGAGCATCTACAAAAGGAGTGAAACAGCAAAAAATATACATACACATATAGTTCTTTGCGTTATATCTCTCCTGCGTCAACCTGTTTTTATATATACACAGCCATCAAGTTTTCGCTCTAGCCATCACCTATTACCCGGACGTCTTTCATAAGATGACTTCATTTTACACCGCCATATTTCCTCGTTTCACATCACCGCCTAGTCCTTTATGATTCCAGAATGTAATTTTACTGCGTTATCAACAGGGTTATCAGATAGAAAAGGTCCAAACACTCGACTAACGAAGCTGCAGGTGGTGACACGTGTAAAATAACTAAATAAAAAACAAAATACATTGGTCCAAGTGTCTTCAAATCTTGAGCATGGTTTCACAACGCTGACAGAATGCTGTTGTTGAATTATCGTTGGGCTGTTCCAACAGCCATGGACACCGCCTAACTTCCCAGTAATTTCATCCTCCTTCGAATAATGTTTAAAGCTCTATAGATCACGCAAAACACCTACATTGAAAGAATATATATTTTTCGGTGATATTCGGCTATAACAGGAATGTAAAATTTAAAACAAAACCCAAATTTATGCCTATGTTTTTTTTTTGTGCGCTCCTTGAGAAACCCTGTTTGCGTACTTCCAGAAATACGTCATTTGCTGTGTTTATGTATTCATATATGATTGCCCCGCCTGTGCGCCTAACAATACTGATAGTGGTGTGAAATCTAGTGTTTCGTAACGCATAAAGGTTAACACGGGCTGCGCATTCGCAAAGGCAACAATGTTGCAGTACGATAACATACATTAAGTTGATACCAACACAAAAAGGTTCTTCGCAGTCGCATGATATATTATTTCGGAAAAGCGGACGAAACCTTAACACATGAAAGACTAATTTAGTGTTTACATAGAAGAAATGGATTCTCGATCAAAGAAAGACGCTGAGTTATTCAACTGCGAATACCGTTTTTACGGTTGAAATGCGCCTATACATATGCACGATTGGACGCTATAAAAGTGCGGTGAATTCGCATTTGTCGTACCTTTCGCAGCCTTGTAAACAGCAATAAAATACGAGGAAGTATTGCACCAACCAGCTCTTGGCCATGCTTGGTAAACCAAGTGTTTTTGATGAAGTCCGAGAGAAAAAAAGAAATTCAAAGCTTACCTGAAAATGTTTTATCTTAATGCACCAGCAGACACTTTCTTTTTGTTAAAATTGAGATGTAGATGCACGTGAGAGAGTTGCAGAAAAAAAATGCTCAAGAAAAGGATTTATTATAATGTAAAATGTCGTTTTCGTACGTGTTACACTATTGAAAAGAAATAACTGCGGTTCATGAACATCGAAACCTTCATAAAACAGATTGTTTGTCAAGCAATCCTATGTACACACTTTAAGAACGGCGCTTCTAACATACCACCACGTACAGCACCGTACGCTCTTCGGCTGAATACTCCTCAGAACTAACATGCTACGCGGAGCACCAGTGCGTTCGTGGTACTGCCACGCATCGAATCAAAGCGGCGCAGGTGCAAACGAATGGGCCGCTCTTTCTGTACTATACAACAATGCATGCAGCTAAGCGAGAGCGGCACCATGGCCATGGCGGCTAACATAGCGTTTCCGATGAGTACAACACAGAGCGATGTGACGCTAACGTCTATAGCGGCTGCGACGCACGGTGCTTAGGCTGACATGAGAATGACGGTTTGTACACGGATTTGTCTACTTTTCGTTCTTGTGGCTTCGTTTGGCTTCGTGTGGCCTGAATCCATTTTGCCGCAAAGCGAAGTTCAGCAAAGGGTTACGCTTCGCCATCTTCACCTTTTTAGCTCCTGCAATTCAAATGGGCTCTCGTAGTTCACAACGCTTAGCTTTTTTATTTGAAACAAAATGAAAACATAATAAATAAGGCCCCTAGTGCATCCAAAGCCCGAAAACACGGAGACTATATATTAGCAAATCCGCGCACTAACCATCATTCTCACGGCGGCTGAACGATTGCAGCGGCAGGGTTTCTGCTAGTAAAAACTGTAATAAACTGCATCGCGGTTACTATACAGAAGTGGCGCGCTTAGCAGACGACCCATGGGGGTCTATGCGCATGCGCCGCTAAGCTTCCATGCGCGTCCGCGCCGGCTGCAAAGGCGCTCCGCACGCCACAGCCTTTGCTCAGCGTTCATCCAAACAGAGGGCGGCGCTGTACATTCGCGGCTTTGCAGAGGCATGTGCACTCTTTATTATCAGAGTACGTGAAAAAGCACCAAATTGTGAAACTTTTGTAGCTCTTTACTATGGCGCCCCTCCCAAGCACATCGTGGGTTTGGAACGTAAAACATCGCATGTTGTTATTAAGTAACATTCGTGGTTGACTTTAACCCTTTCACACCTCCAGCTGAAACCAAATAATTGCTGCTGGTATTGCTCTTCTTTAAAGTACTTGTAAAGGAAATAACAGAAACTAACAATATTGCTGACGCACTTGGCTAAGGCGACTCAAAAGCGAAAGGCTCATAATTTTAAGTCACTTGCAAGTCTTTGGATTGGCCCATCGTGTCACGTCATCACATAATGTCCCATAATTTTGCGAAATCTGACGTAATCAAGACGTTTCAGGCTAACGTTAGAACGTGATGTGTTTTGCGTAACTTCGCTGGCGTCGACAGTCACTTTTCTCGATTGATGCGGTGTCTAGAGCTTCAGCCTTAATGACTATATCATACTGACCAATTTGTGGCGTCACACAAAGCTCTATGTAGCGGTGAATATTTTTTACTGAAGTGATTCATGAGAAATGAACCTTTAATGCCGATCATCCTATAGCTTGAGCTTGAGGACACCTTTATTCTTGCGAAAACATTTTTCGAAAGAAACCAGTGCGCCATGTGTTAATAAACAAAGCGACCGCTGAATCGCTGCAGCTGGTGCTGCTGATAAGAAAAATTGAAAGGCCCGGATGTGAACTTTGTCTCTGAGCAGCCTTATGAACACCACCATGTTTGCCTCGCATCATGGACGAGTGAACGCGTTTGTGTGTTCATGTGCATATAGTTGTTCCCAACTCGCACCAGTGCTACTATAAAAATAGTTTGTTTACTTTACTAAGCATGTTCGATCAGGGCCATTTCCTCTCTGTACTCTCATCGTCCTTTAGTTATTGCGTATTGCAGCATCTGGCGAATATTTTATGCACCCTTTATGATAATAGTGTTGCAGGTTTTGGCAAGCGAGACTGTATACACTTTGCATAAAGCTATTATGTATCCCTTGCGTATACAAAAAAAATTTTAAAAAGTGCATCATAATTCAGAAGCTCCGCTTAATGTTCTGCATGGCTTGAACCTATGTGCTCCGCGCATGCATGCTCAAGTCGCGTTTGTTTGAGTGTTGTTCGCCACAGGTTCCAGCAAGCTGCACTTGCCTGGCGGCTGCGCCGGCTTCTCATCTTTCGCAACATAACTGAAATTATAAATATGGTTGTAAAAACATTAAGGAGCGATTACGCATTACACATCGACATTATTTCAAAAGTTGCTGTAAAGCGAAAAGTCTTTTCAATTGCGACAATATAAGTCTATAGAAAATGGAGGCTCCCATGAGTGTATATGTAGACGTGCGTCTAGCAATGAACGTCTTGATTTAAAGCGTCAAACTTCAACTAAAAAACCTGCTCTTGGGTTGAACGTGCGTGCGTGTGATTGTGTGTAACTCTGAGTGCTTGTTTTGTGTTTGTCTGATATGAATGAAACTAACACTAAAAGGACATTTGACACTCAAAGGAACCTGGTACTCGTTCGTGGGTTCTTCTTCAGAGCGTTTGACTTAATATGTGATACGTTATTGAATTGTATAGTGACCAGGCTACTTAAGCAGGACTATGAGTCTTGAACTGGAAAAAGATTGGGTAGGTACCACAAAAAGCTGATATGTGCAAAGCAGCTCCTAACATATTATAGCTGTGTGTATTAAGTGAAGGTGAGGATCAGTGATGTAAGCGCGTTGAGAAATAATGCAGGAGGGTGACACAAGAACCTAACGCTCGTTTACCAGGTAATGGTGTTTGATTGCGAAGCCAACATTCGTTATTAGTCCATTCAAATTTGGAAAAGCCTAGAACACCATAAACAAGTTAATTTAAACATGCAAAAATCGGTACATGCAAGATAAGTTTACAAGCCAAGAAAACCAAGATATATGAAGTAAGGCCGCTTTAAGCCTACTTTTACTATTGAAGGCCAACCACCTTCGCTGCCCCTTCCGACTTGGCGGCGGTATAGCGATGCTGCCTTGGATTTTTTTAGGAACGTTTGCCAGAAAGTGGCCCCAATTTAAAAGTAACAAAATCGAAACAAAAATTATATTTATCTTCCAACATGTTTATAACATGTAGGGGGTGCCTCAGGCAAAAAGCGGTTATAAGATCACTTGAGAATTAATGAGGGCCAAGGCAGGTTGCAGCAACCTCGGAATTTATGCTCTTGACAAATAGAGTATAGCAAGAGCGGGAAAAATGAACAAAAAAAAATGTTTTGACAAAATTGTTCAAATAGAACAATAAAACACAGAAACGCACAGAACAAGCTCAATTTTGATTGGGGGTTGATACAATTTTATTTTACACTAGCTTCTGGTTGTGATGACGAGTTGCTTATACGTATCTGTTGGGCGCATGGCGGTTACTTCGCTTTCAATATTTTTTTATTTTTTATTTGGGTAATGTTGTGCTTTCATTGTATTAGTAGTGCTCTGTTAGCTTCAATTATCAACTTATGTTGTATGAGTTGCGATACCTTCAATTCAGACACGCCTTTTTATTTTTTTTGACCCCCTTTATTCTTATGAGTAGCATATTAAATGTGTCTCACTACTTAAAATGTGTCATGAAAGATTAAATATTTCGATGTTCAACCTGATGAGTCGCATCAATGTGTCTCGCTACGTAAAATGTGTCATGAAGAATAAATGTTTCGATGTTCAACCTGTAGTTGCTATTATATGTTGTCACTATTCGTCTTAGTTTATTGAATCCATGTGTTTTAAAACAGCTCACTTTTTTCGACTAGACAAATTTTGCTGTTGGCTTTATAGAGGACTGGAGCATTGTCGATGCGCAGTAGTGTGGCTGATTGATTGAGTGGTTTACTGATTGGTGTATTGAATAACAATCTATGTTTGATCATGAATGAAATGAACAAGAAGAAAGTGTAGGTAATTAACAGACAAAAAACGTGATATAAGAGAGTAATGATTTTGTTCTGATAGCATTTATACATCATAACAAAACACTAGGCAAGATTAAAAATAACCTCGCGTTTTTTTTTGCAAACATAAAGAAGTTGTGGTCATTATTTACATGTTTAATAAGCAGGGAGAATCATGTTTATCTAAGAGACTCTAGAAAATAGTTGGGGCAAGAACGAGGAACGAGCCATCTGTCCGAACTTTGGGCCCATGAATACGTGCGTTGTATACTTATGTTTGACAATTCTCTAGTTGAATTCATGATGATGATATGTGGGGTTTAATGACCCAAAACCACCAGACGCGAAGACAAAAAGCTAGATTAGAATTTCTTGATAAACTTTTCAACAAAAACCTAGCTCTAGAGCCATCGCCGTATTTTCACCCCTAAGTAGCCGGCCCACTTGACACCACCACAGAAAAGCCTTGATCCCATATTTTGCTCGCACCGACCTACTTAGGTTTTCGTACTTTCGAAAAACGATATGTGACTGAAACTGCCTTTGATGAATGAATTGACTTACGAAATAACCTTCTTCACCCTTTATTATTTCAGTTTTGCATTTGCTACTTCATTCATATCTGTATTACTTCATTTGTATCCCTATTACCAACACGACTTAGACTTAGAGTCTGCAGTATTGAATAAATAAATAAATATATAAATAAACAAAAGAAATACCTAAATAAATAAATAAATAATATGATAATGACAGATGCCCTAAAAAATGACTCAGGAAATTTGGACCACCTGGGGTACATTAACGTGCTCCCAAAACTGAGCCCACAGGCCTACAGCCTTTTCGCCTCCATCGAAAATGCAGCCGCTCCAGCCGGGATTCGATGCTGCGACATGCGGGTCAGCAGCCGAGTACCCTAGCCCCTAGACCACCGCGATGGGTCTAGTCAAATGTGCGGAATGGTTTCCTTGCAAAAAAAGTACTTAGAAAATATTCGAACGTTGTACATTTGTTTCACGTAGAGTATAGTGGTGAAGCAAAGCACCCGCAGAAGTACTGCGGGGTACATTTAAATATATGCCCCTTTTCGCAGTGGTCAAATTGATTCTATATTATCTACGATTATGGTAACCCATACAAGAAGGTCGTAATTTATGTTTTAAAAAAAAAGAGAGTGTGATGGTTCTGTACTTTGGCTGTTTCCGGAAGTGCTGACATCGTGAGAGAACACCAGCAGCACACGATAATGATTTAATCAATGATTCAAAATGACATTACCAATGTCATATGAGGGGTAAAAATGACTAGCACTTTATTCTTCCCGCCATTTCCACGGATATTCCTTCAGGTGTTCACGATTGAAAGAATATCTGTGAATATCGTACGACTGAATGATTACCCTTGAGGGAAAAATTGCAACGTTGTTGCAGGTATATCGTTCGCAAAACTGAAATGAATTTTTTCAGCTTGTAGTGCATCTTAATACGTGCATCGTAGAACACGCAGGAAGAAATTTCGGCATTAATCACAAATACCGACCCCCTGCAATGCATACGTTCTCTTCTCTACTAAAAATGTGAAGTCCCTCGACGCACTTTCGCCTGAGCACAATTTTGCTAAGACCCATTCTCTAATAGCTTAGGCTCATCCAATCATCAGTTTAGCGCAGTTTACAACTTTGCCATTCCGACCCGTTGGAGAGGAAGCACGAGATACGTTGCCTGACCGTGTTGTCGTCCACTCGGAAGAATGTTCTGCCCATATCGACCTGAAGCTGTGTCAAGGTTTTTAGAACTTCCCGGGTATCTACAAGACCCGCTTCACTAATCACAAGAACGTAATGCGTTGAGACTTCTAAAACCTCATGCAGCTGCTCAGAAAAAGTTGCATCACCACTGCGCCGAGTATTCGCGGCCCTTTGAGTGACAAATTATTCAAAAATATTCCAGCTTTTCTATGAAAGTAATGAAGCATGTTCAACATCTAGTACTCCTTCACACCGCCACACAGAAATCTATCGAAAATATGCACGTTACCCTCTAGGCAGTTCAACAAACGTTCATCAAGCTTGACCTTAATATGTTACGGTGTGAGTTCACTGACGTGTTCCATGTAACAATATTTGATCGTTATCCTTTAACATTAGACCTACGCAACGATCTGATTCATCAAGTACTAATATACGGATTTCAGAGTTAACGATAACCAAAAATTGTTTTTGTTAGTAGACATCAAAGCTTCGCGCACCACTCGTCTTACTCGCAGGTAGCCAAGATGGTGATGGTCGTGGCCGCGGCATTCGCCCTGTCATGGACGCCATACTTCCTGGTGTCCATGTGGACGCAGTTCGGCACCAACTACCTGGAAAAGCAGAACTACTTCTTCACCATGCTCAGCATCAACCTGCTTGCGTTCATCAATTCGTGCGTCAACCCATTCATCTACGCGGCCATGAGCAGGCGCTTCCGGGGCGGCTTCCGGCGCATCCTGCTTCCGGTCGCCTGCATCGGAAGCTGCAATTCCAGATCCGGCTGGCCGCCCACCGCAAGGCCAGTGAGCTGCCCCGCCCGTTGTTCGTCAGCATGCGGTTTTATTATGTCACTTCCGGAGTGACCAGTCTGTTGCATGCCTACCTGAGTTATGCATTATGACAAGGTTGGCAACCTCCCGCTCCCTGCATGGCGTCAGAACTCCCTCCTCCCGTAGTTGTTTCCTATCTGAAGAATGAGATGGTATTTCATACCTTAATTATCGTTAGACAGGAACGTACGAAAGATCCTGTTTAATTGCTATTACAACCTTCTGAAATGCGTGCTCAAAATATACATGAATTCGATTCTAGTTTGTGAATTAATTGTCAATGCACTGAAATTCATCCTCTTTGCCCCCAGCTCCCTCTCCTCTCTCTCCCCGATTAGCCTTCCAGCTTCCGCGGTGCCCGCTTCATGCAGCTCGGTTTTCTGCCTGAAAGGTTGCCTACCCATGCAAAATGTTCCCTATTCCGTGCGTGTATTGGTATGTTTCAAAGAATCAAGCCACATTTGGGCCACACGTTGTAGAACCAAATGAATTGCGGAAATCTAAGCATCGTCGTCTCTAGAGTGGCCACACCCCTGTAAGTTCATATATTCTGGAGCAGCTCTACATAGTCTTGGTGAAGTACGAACTGAACTCACCTCCCACATTTTTAGTTCAGTCTGGGAATGCACATCAAACATGCTACTCAGCGCCAATAAATATGAGCAAACATGGCCATTTGAGTATGGCCATATGAACATGTCTGGAAAAAACGCCAAGCTTGTGTTTTTTTTTTTCTGAACATATCATCCCCTATTCGCAAGGCAAAGTTAGCTTCACCGCGAAATGCTTGTGATTCAGCGGCGCCACCACGCTACAGAAGACGACATGGCGAAAGCCCCACCTACAGATGGCAATCCGCTTGCACGCTAGTTCCACAAGCGCCCACGAATGGCGCTCTACGGAGCACTGGCCACACGGTGCGGTGTTCAAACTGGAAGCGCGTGCGTCTGTACCTGAGTACCTAAACTCGACACTTGATATTACAGATCTGTAGCTTCTAGCTTCCGATGTAGACGTGTACAGGTGCATCTTACACTATGGTGCTCATTTGGTTGAACTGGTGCATCTACATAAAGTAGGAGAACTAGCCCGAAAAGACAAATATTACAAGGACGTGTGCCAAGTTCTGACTTAGAACGCTCTAAGTGAGCGGTTGTACGTCAACGCTTAGTCTGTCTTTGTCTTGTCTGGCTAATCTTGTTTCATGCTCTCTATGGTGCATGTGTGTCGGCGTGCAACTGCAAACCTAAAGATAGTGAATATAAAAAACTGGGTAAATGTCATTGAGCTTAGACAAGATTTCTTTAAGCTACGTTCTCCACATCCATACAGTGCAGTTCAGTCGGCAAATACAAAACTCTATGTAGTGCAGTGCGTGGAGAAATACCATTACTTGCTAAGCGAACTTCCGGCTCCTTTATAGCAGTTGCCTCTTTTATTCTTCTAGCGAGAAGGAACGTGAGAGCGCAGTTATTTACATATTTGTTTTTGGTTTTACTTAGGCAGGGAAGCATGATTTAATTTAATGGTGCCAGAGACGCAATGCCTAGTGAGTGGGCGCCACATCCTCCTAAATTATCCACGTGGCAGTTTCTTCGCAGGGAATATTGGCTTTTGCGCTATCATATGCTGTGCTCTGATTAAGCCTTCCCGGCATTTGTGGAGGATATCCGATTTGTCACTGAGCATCCATGTCTGGACGTGACGAAATGTGCAAAGCTGTGCTCTCCACCTAAGTGCTTTCATATGGCTCTTCACAGCCATACATTTCATCTTTGGAGCTTCAGAGTTTTTTTTTTGTTACTTCCGTTTTCCCCTTTTCTGTTATCTTGCTCTACCACACATGTGTCCGTTTCAGTTATAATAGGTTGACTTGGTTTTTTTTTTGCCAAGTAACTTAGCAATTTCCAGTAGCTTGTCGCGTTTTTTAGGGGCGAAGCTACTCTTAACCTAACTTTGTCATGCGCCATGCATAACCGAGAGAAGAAGACATGAGGAAGAAAAAAAGGCAGTATCTCCCGAACAGTATATGAGACAGCACTGTCTGATAGACGTACGTAGAAACTGCAGTTGAGTGAGGATATTCTAGATGGCGCTGTAACTGCTACTCTCCGATCGGCTGCTGCGCAGGCTGTGCCTTGGCTCGCGAGTAGCTTGCGCTGAGCTTCCTTGGCTCGTATATTGTCGATGTTACCCGCACGCCGTCGGAATTCTCGAACGCGATCGGACGCATGTACGAATGCACGGACGGACGGACACACGAACGGGTGGACAGACGGACGCTTCGCCACACTCATCATCATTCACTTCGTGTATATGCCGTGATTTTTTTGCTTATCTCCATTTCCCTAGCAAGTATACTTATTTTCGTGATGACGATTTTAGTTGTTCCGTCGTTGACTTTGACTAGTTCAGTGTTGCTTTGAAGTGACGTCGAATGAATCAACAAGTAATCATAAATATGCACTGGCCAACATATTAAATAATCAACGTCAAATGAAACCCGAACAGCGGCAAGTCTTCGTAATGCTATATTGCGTGCCGTCCAGTTGTCACCATTGGCAGGTGCGCGCATGCTGTTCAGGAAGTCTGCGCAAATGTGCGTGCACCCTACCATCAGGAAGGCTTGCCGCTGTGCGAGTTTCATTTGACGCTGACTGTACATGTAGCCGAATAGAGACTACTTTCGGTACAATGTTGAAAAGTAGCTGTGTGCTTCTTTCTACCAGCTGCGCACGTTTTACTGTGCAAAACAAATCAAACATATTTAAAGTCTCGTTGATATTTGAGCAACATTCATTTTCGTACTATGTAAAAATATTCTGAAGGCAAAATTTCCTTTGTGCCTTGCTACGTACTTCTTGAGGCCCCGGTATCTCTTTCGTTCCCCGCATTGCGAGGGTAATAATGAGTAGGCAACAGTTCATAGAATGCAAGATCAAGTGCGCTCAACTGCCATTAATTATCATCAATAACGTGCGTGGCATTATAACCGTCCTTCAAGTAATAGCCGCCCAGGCTCAACTGAGTGCAGGTACGCGACTGAGTTGGAAGCCCCCTTCTAATATTAAAGGAGGTGTACCGCTATTCTACACCCCCCGCCCCCAAGTGCGTTCATGTCTATACTTGTACCAGCGCCATTCCTAAATTATCACTTTCGTTGATGATAATGACCTTCGAATTTCGAAAATTGGGCACATCGTTTTATGAGCAGCACAAACATCTGCTATGCTTCCCCGTATCGTAATAAAAAACACTTACATGTAAAAGGCGGTCCGGCATATTAACAAGAAGCTACCTTCCTCTCTTCAGTAGATAATTGCATCTAAGATATTCTGTACTAGACCACCTCCGGATGTATTGGTGCGTGAACATCTGGTATTTTTTTTTTGCTATACTCTTTTCTTCTCTTTCTGTGACCACAATCGCAGGCCTGCGGTTCCCGCCTATTCATCGTCGTTCCGGCTTCGCCTCCATCGGCTGCCGAACGGAACCAGCCTGCTGTCGACTGCGTCCAGTGGGTCGCAGAGCGACACCCAGACGCACTTGGCACTCCCGGGGGCTCACCCCCAGCATCGAGTGGCGGTGGCGTTGAGGAACGCGAGGCAGGCTAGACTCGCCAACGGCAACGTCCTCAGAGACACGGCCACCACCACGGACACCGGACTGTTCTCGCTCCTCGCCACCATCACTGCCAAGAACAGTAGTCCAGGTCGACAGCAGTGACCGAACAGCATCGCCGGGCTCTGAGCGACTCTATGTTGACCAGACACAGTCTCTGCTGTCCTGAAAATGGAAGCCTGCCTTCCGTATCCAAAATGTTGCCCCAAGTCGACCCGGAAATGACGTCAAAACGACGAGGCACCACGCAGTGATGCTTGCCATTCAGCTTGCAGCCACGAGGAAAAGTTGATAAAGCGCAATGAGAAAAGATTATTTGCACGAGTTCATCAGGGTGGAGACATCTTGGTTTTGAGAAGTCCGTCTGAGACACTAAGCCCAGTCCTTGAAGTGTCGTCTACAGAACTATTGAAAGCGGTACAAAAAAGGGAATCTTATTAGTGAGATTCAGGTCCAAGCCCTAACAGAACTATGATATTTGATGTCTTGAAAGCTGTGTTGGTTTTGCAGCAGTTCAGTTAGAGCTTCGGTACTGCAGTGTCGTCTTGAAAAGTAGTCGGTCCCTTCCTTGTGTGCGTGAGAATGAAGTCCCGACGAAATAAGACATTCAAGATCTGCAGGGAGACAGTAAACGAGAAATAGTGCTAACGTTGCGGTGCAGTTCTCTAAACCAAAAATTCAGCGACGCTGTTGATCAAAAAACTGTTACTCCTTCATCTCATGAGAAGCTCAGGCATTACAAAAGGTTGCGTTGCTAAGGTATGACATGTTTATTGTAAATGTACGGTGAACACAGTGGAGGGGACAAGAACCGTATGCCAACCCGAAAGGTTGACGTAGGTTTACTGTGTACACAAAATGTACATTTAGCACAAAATGCGGGGAAACACTTATACACGGCTAGATTGTCTCTATGTAGTGACATGACTGTTGTGAGTAAGGACAAGATTATACTGAGTGCGGAATCACATGTGCCCTGCCTTTTCACTAGTATATGTGGTTGAGCCTCCAGCATTCCGGAGTTCTTGGCTAGAGCCTCTGGAGTATGTGTTGACCGGGGGATGACGCCACGCAAAACGTAGCCAAGTGTACATTGCAGATAAAGATGTGATAATGAAGATGATATTAGATGGGCGGTGATGCTCTTTTATTGTTCATACAGTAAACTTGTTTACTGTATCTAGAGGCATTCGAGGATGTTTGGCTGATATCGCCAGGGCACGTATTGAAGCTCTATGACGTGATATTGAGTTGAGCTAAGTGTGCGTGGGAGTAAGACTGTGTTATGGACATCATGCGAACGAAGACTGGTGGTGTAATGGTGCTCATAAAAGTGCGACTGTAACTCGAGATGTCATTGCGTACTAGTTGCGGTTATCGCTATGCCGTCCGCTATACGTACTCTACGGTTATGTGACGACTTTCTTTCATAGGTAAAATTGGTAATATTATGTGCACTATGACTGTTTGGTTGGTAATACATGTCACGAAACAAAAAAAAAAAACGAACCACAGGCTGATATGTCTTGTAGACAATTTTACTACATGAATGGCTTGCAAAGGAACAAAAGTTCAATGCTATGACCATGATGTAGCTTGAAAGCTTTATACTGAGCACTTCACTTGAAGATATACTCAAGCTTGTCAAGCACATTTTGAATAATTCCACGTTAGAGACAGTTGCAATTGGATCCAACTGCACTTATGCTCTAGCTCATGCAAAAAGAGCAAGTTTTCCGTTTGTGACGATGAAGCTCAGAGGAAAGAAATGAAGTTGTTTAGGCGAGAATTTCTAGTTTGATACCTGAGGCGGGAGAGGATGAATGCTGTCAGAAAGATTTAACAGCCCACTTTCCATATTAGCGCTTCGACTCATTGCACAAAATGTAGTGCCGATATATTAGTTTTTCTTATCATGGTACCATAAGAGCGTTTAAATTCCAAATCGTTCCACACGTCAAACTCGTCCTTGGAATTAGATGCAGATGGACAAAATGGTGCTAGAATATCTGCATATGCGATAAGCAAAGAAGCAGCATTTTATGGTATAAAAGGTCTGGTTGAAAGAGCGTGTTTTATTTCCTAAAAACCATGCGTTCTGAAGAAGTCTTTTGGATTGTTTGTAAGCTCCCAGTTATTAAAATTGAAGTTTTTCTAGTTGTTAAACTTACGAATTTTTTCGTGGTGAAGTGTTTAGAGTTTATTAGTAAAAAAAATTAGGGCGTACAAACTCGGGCGCATAAGAGTAGAGTTAGGCAACTATTGTGTGCCAGTCTGCTGCGTCTGTCTTTTCGCCGTTTGCTTTATTTTTTGACAAGGAATAGCCCAGTCCTAGCCCAAAAACAGCTTCGCCTTCCGCCGTTCTACGTAGTTCAAGTCCCCCCCCCCCCCACCCAAAAAGAAAAATAGCAGGTCGAGTATTCAGTGTTCAGATAAGGTGAATTTACATAATCGACCAAAGTAAGATAAGCTGTGGTATAAACTTACGCACCTTGATAGTGAAATCAACTTGGAAAGTTCTGCAATTACACTTCAAAACTGCACCAGCCTCGTTCACAAAAAAAAGTCAAGCATGAATCCGTCCTTGAGCCTCAATTACAAGACACTCGAACAAAGAGTAACTGCGTAAAGAAACCCTAAGACCAACGGTGCTGCTTCCAGGGCATCAGGTTTATGTACGCGATTAGTAGTGATTGGGGTGATTTGTAGTGATTTGCTCCAAGAAGCGCTAAACTAGGTGTAAATGACACGTGTTTATGGCATTCATGAAAGAGTGAACATAAACAGGATTATAAGACTGAGACTTCGTGTTAGTAATCATTCATGGATACCTGTTTACACAAAGCACCTTATAAAGGAGGGCGCTCTTTAGATACACTGAAGAATAGTAACGCATTCTTATCTCTACATACGTTATGCCCGACGATATAATCTAGTGGTCTATATTTTTGAAAACTAAAAAAAACATTATTGCACTTGTATAAACCATCCCACATTTGCATACGTACTGGCGATGCACTCCGCTTCTCTCGTGTACGTATCATTGTCATGGTTCGTGTGAAAAATTGTGCTCTCAGGCCACGCCCTAATTAATAAAAAAAGGTTATTTGGCCGTCACATGAAATAACTTACAGCCTGTCTTATACTCGAGCTCAGATGCATAGTGTTCCTATATAGTCCCGTATGTATTGTCTCCCTTCCACTGGAGCAAAGTACTTGTTTATGATACACGCTATGTTGTACGGAAATACAAGAGAACCAGAAATTGGAGGCATTGTGCTGGTATCAACGACTGCTGAAAATGAAGTTGAGAATATTCCGCTCGTTTTTATGGGGTTCCTTTGCGAGTATTTTTAATGAGACCCCTAACAATATTTGAAACTACTCGCAAACCTTCTGAGAAGGTTGCCTCAGTTTATATAATAATGAAGACAGTGACTTAGCTACTCCGAATGAAGTAATTTATTGCCGGTTTTTAGATGCCAGAACTGGTATGGATCACAGCGCCACCACATCAAATCTTCGGACGTCGCTACATTTGTGACGACGTAAGGCTTTGCGACGTCTCTTGCACGACTGATCTGATTGGCTACCTGACGTTTGTAAAATACCAAGTGAAACAGCGCCAGTGGAGGCGCTGTGATGAACTAAATGCAGGGTGTTATGGTCCTAGTGATCTTCCACGCGGGGGCCGAAAATCACGGAGAGAAGAGTTTCATCCGCATCACCCGGCCAAAGCAAAAAGCTGAGAAGAAAAAACACGTATTCACGGGAGAGTGAATCTTCAATCACCTGTAGCTCCTTTCAAACAAGTCAATTATCCTCAATGCAGTACAGGTTATTTGCTCTAGCTATAATAAAATCATTTTCATAAATCAAAGGAATCTATCAACTATTCAGATATTTTTGTGCATACCAGAGCGAGAAATATGTTGGAAACTCTTGCGCGGTGGGCATTGCAACTTAGAAGTGTGGTGGTTTCGGCTAGAGGGCATTGCAAGCTAGGCAAACACTGTCAAAGTCAAATGTTTATTTACACAATAATGTGCTTCGCAACGTGAATACCAAGTTGGCATCTACAAATCAAGAAAAAAACATTTCCATGAAGGGTTTAACCAAGAATTATCAGATAGCTAGACCGTGCATATATTCACCACATGTTGTAATGCATCAAATATGGCGGTAAGTAACGCAAGATTTCTAACCACTTAACCGACTGTTTCCCGAGTGTTAGAGTGCTTAAAAGTCAACGCGAACGCTAATAAACGTTTTACCGTTTGCAATGTGATCTGCCTATATAACTTCGTTTGCAGCGTACCCATCGCGACAGGGTGTCACATCACACTTACTCTTTATTCACAACACTGATGTGATGCTGATGTAATGATGCGATTCTGATGTCTACCCAAGCTTTGATTGAAAATGGTTCTCTTAGAAAGGCTCAGAAGAGTTTTGTAAGCTTCGTTTGGTAGCTCAACAACGGTTTCCTTTGAGCGAAGTAATGATGACAGAATACAGATGACTGGCTACAGAGGTAACCATCACCTATCGGCCTTGAATCACAGCAACTGTGTTGCTGGTTTTTATCAAGCTGTGCAGGGGAGACACCTCGCAGCTGGACACCATATGTTGAGATGACACCACGTATTGAGATACGTAATTAAACCTCACGTAACTATTTTAAAATAAGATCTTTAGTTCTAACTGGCACGTAAAATGTGAACAAGGCGAACACACAAAGCACGACTCTATATAAGCTCATCTATGAAAAAGGCAAAGTGCATGTCACAAACATGGATTCAAAAAAGGCCAAACCATACGTCCCCCTTATAGCCACTTATTCCCCTTGTGATCCCGAGCGTGCCAGCTGTGAAAGTGTCTTTACGTATCGCACCGTGAAAATATGTACAATGTGTAGCACGTGATTCACTTCTATGTGATCCTTGTTCATACGCGCTCACTAGAGTGTATGGCGAGAGCGTTCCATGAACGTTTGCTGTTGTTCAAAGCATAAGATATTTTCTGTTGAACAAATAAAATCACATGCTTTGTACTAAATCTGACCATGTGGTTATTCGCTTAAAAAAATTCAGTAACCTTTTACTGAATGTGAAGATCATGCTCAATATCTATCTATCTATCTATCTATCTATCTATCTATCTATCTATCTATCTATCTATCTATCTATCTATATCTAATCTATCTATCTATCTATCAATCTATCTATCTATCTATCTATCTAATCTATCTATTTATCTATCTATCTATCTACCTATCTATCTAATATATGGTGGTTTTGGGACATTAAACCCCACATATCAATCAATCTATCTATTTCTCCGTCTGTCTATATGTTTATCTGTGTATAGATAGATAGATAGATAGATAAATAGATAGATAGATAGATAGATAGACAAAGATAGATAGATAGATAGATAGATACATAGATAGATAGATAGATAGATAGATAGATAGATAGATAGATAGATAGATAGATAGATAGATAGATAGATAGATAGATAGATAGATAGATAGATAGATAGATAGATAGATAGATAGATAGATAGATAGATAGATAGATAGATAGATAGATAGATAGATAGATAGATAGATAGATAGATAGATAGATAGATAGATAGATAGATAGATAGATAGATAGATGAGCGAGAATAGCAGTGTGTGGATGAGAGTTTTTGTTTGGAAAACCAACCTCACGGAAAAGCTTCCTAGAAGGTTATCGCAAACTGTCCATTGGAAATTCACGTGCAGAATAGCAAGCAGACCGAACGTGCCCCGCATTTGTCAGGCACACATGACGCACGAAACGTAGTCACAAATACAGATGAACGCGAATAAGCGTAGCAGTTGTTACTTCGAGGTGTCTGACTTACAGAGAGTACAGCACAAGACGATAGGATACGTGCTCTCTTCCTTTCTTCGCTGCGTATTCTACTTAGCGATGAACAAACAACAAGCTAAAACACTTTCTTATTCTATTTTGTTTTTCGTGTTTCCATGTTCTTGCTCACCAAAATGGGAAAACGAATTTCGCACTATGGCTGCCTTGAAAGACGGAGGAAAGAATTTAATTATGCAGTCGTTTTCATGCACGACAAGTGAACACTTATTGCCGCGGCGCGGGTTGGTGCAGTGAAGGCGAAAACCAGGCGCGTCGAATGCCTTTAGCGGCAAAATGGAACGACACTTAGGTTTTGTGCAAAACTAAAGTGCACGAATCGGCATCCTCGGCTTCTCACTCCATTTCGCGTAGCGAAGCCACCTCAGGCTGACTGGTCTTTACCTTCGCTTCGTATTTCTGCAACTTTTCAGGAATAAATCCTGTTCGTTCAAATACAAGGCAGTTTACTTTCTCAGGCCGCGTACACCTGTTTACAGCAGTAGACGGCTATTTGATACACTGTTGTCGATCGCCCTTTTTTTACGCTATACCTGCAACGAGTCTCATCTGTGGTGGGGAGTCTTTCGTAGCAATGAAAGAAATCAATGCATGTCAGTACAGAAGAACACACCTTTACTGCGGCGAAGTCGAACAGCGCACCTCCATTTTTGCGTGGCATTTATTTACCTTAAAAAAAAAACTCAACGACTAAATAAGTAATCTTTATCATAAAATATGCTCTCTATAAGCTGCTACATGCTTCAACATCAAAGACGAACTACAGAAGTGAAGAGAACTTTACAGGTAAGAGATTATTCAATACATGAATTTACAAAAGAACGCACTTTTTCGCTGAAAGTACTATCTCGGGTCGAGATAGCAATTGTGGTTGTTCATGACATTTATTAGACTTGAAAAATATTTGCCCAGCAAATTCGTTATTCTAAGCATAAAATATCTCTTTGTACATTACTGCCTCCTCAAATATCCAAATATGACTGCATCAGAAAGATGTGCTTTAAATGCTTACGAATAATTTTCTGTGCAGATCATCGAGCTGGCTGCGTTAAGTGGTGCTAGTGTAGTGCATAGTTTACGCGGTATTTTTTCCGTTTCTCAGTCAATATTTTAGCCCCAGAGATATATATATATGTTAAAAATTACTTTCTACAATGTATTAGTGTTAATACCATTATTATTGATTAGCTTCCGCGCAATTATTTTGAATAAGTAGATAACACAAGAACATACACTCGTCCTATAATGTGTTTCCTTTCTCCTTTCATTTGTCTCAACTTATATCATCGTGACGTAGTCTTACACTTAAATTATGATACTGTGTGAGCATATGTGTGTTGTATTTGTTCCTTAAGGATGATGTTGTGCATGGCTTGAAGTACATTTTGTAGCACCTGTTATCACGTAGCCGGTTGACATAGCTCTAGTTGTCTCTTGGCGTCGAAGATCTGCTTTCTTAATTTCACTCGTTCACTCGTGCACCAATGGTTAGCTGTTCTGTTTTTCGATATATTGCATGATTACCCTGTTTTTTTTCTTACTGATGCTTTGTTTTGCTTTTTTAATTCCTTTCATGATTCCTTACTCCACACATTTTGATGTTACACTTTTGACTTAATGAAAAAACCCAATATCGTAGGTCATTCTTCTCACTACAGCATCAATTGATATTCCATTTATCTTCGAAAACGCTCTCCGATGTCAACAGTGTTGTGTGCTCCTATAGGATGCCAAGAATAGAAACATTCCTCTTCTTACTATTTTCGTTGCGCTGTTCCCCCTACATACACAAGCAAAGAGAAAGCGGCACTGAGCCACGGGATCCTTGTCCATTCGGGAGCATCTTTTGTACAAAAGTTGTTCCTTGGTATAACTATGCACGCACGCTTCTTCCACGTTTTTTTTTCTTAGAAGTGTCCTTGTTAAGCACATTCAGCTGGTATATATTTATATATATATATATATATATATATATATATATATATATATAAATATATATATATATATATATTGCACCAAAAAAAAGCTCCTTTTTTGGACAGATGCAGTTTCTGCAGTTTCGCAACATATCGCATTGCTGGAGGGCCCCACACATGGAGTTTTTATTGGTCAGTAGAAGAAAAAGGCGAATAGAAAGAATATATATTTGGAAAAAAGATCCTGTGATAAACATAGGAAATGGATATTCTAAAGAGAGAACCATGAAAAAAAGTGCGTGTGAGCAATAAAAAATGAACGTTCAACTTAGCTCATTCGCTAGAGAAAGGTTGCGAACGGGCAGACCATTCTCTGGTCGCTCTTTCTGACCTGTGAGGTTTCTGAGTTTTATATTTCTGTCGATGTTGGAGCAATTCTGACCCTCAAAACAAATTGCGAAAAGTTCGAGGAGCGGAGCATGAAAGCTTGCGCTTTAGAGTAACTTTAAAGGTGAAAGCACGTTGTAATAAGAGTGTCGTGTTGTGGAACCATGGATGAGACCACCTGGCAGTGCGCGAGTCCAAGAGATGAATGACGTAGGATCACCAAGATGGCGTTTAAACGAGTGGGTTAAGGTCAAAGCGCTACATAACAGCACCAACTTGGAAGAGAAGGACTGAAGAAATATAAAATTATAGGGTGGTTAACTAGACTGCATCTAGTTTGCTAGATGCAGTCTAGGTAAGAGGAAGTACAGATGTCGGTCGCTGAAGTTCAATTGGTTATTTAAAATAACAGACGTCCGCATGCGTGCATGTAGATCGGCATAAAGTGGTCACACTCGCATATTAAAAGACTGCATCTCACTTCGGAAAGGTGAGACGAATGTATCACTGATTCGTATCACTTTCACACTAAGAAGATTGTCATGAGCTATCAGTGATACGTGTGTGTCACTTTTCCAAAATGAGAAGCAGCTCTCTAACAGGCTAGTATTATCACTCCTTGCCAATGCTAATACATGCATGCGGAGATAGTTGAAAGCTGGTGGCTTGTTCTTTCAACAAACTGTTGAAGTTGAGAGCCCAACCTTTCTGCTCACTCCTCCTTCTTTTTTCATGTATTTATTCAAACTTGATTTGATATGTGCGGTTGAACGTCCCAAAACCACCCTATGATTATGGGACAAGCCTTAGTGGAGGGCTTCGGAAATTTCAGCCACCTGCGGTTCTTTAGCGTGCACCCAAATCTGATCACACGGGCCTACATCATTTTCGCCTCCATTGAAATTGCAGCTGCCGCAACCGGAATTTGATCCCACGACCTGTGCGTCAACAGCCGAGTACCTTAGTAACTATAAATCACCGCCGCGAGGCTCCTTTTTCAAGCGTGAGCCGTTATCTAACCCTTCAATGTAGGATGCTACGTAAAATTTCCGAGGCTGCACAACGACAGTTCCTAAGAGATGAGCACGCGACCAAACTTCTTTGTGATGCCTTGAACGAACGAACTGGTTAACGAATGTTAATTTCCAGTGAAATACTGACAATAGGGCTCGGTAAGTGAACGAGGTGAGATGGAGCGAAAAAAAATCACGGCATATTCGCGAAGTGAGTTATGATGAGTGAGCGAAGCAGTGAGATCATTTGAATACCTCGTGAAATTCATCACTCAAGCACGTCAACGAGTGACGAGGCGGTGTGCAGTTATATAAAATATTTATTGGTAATTACTGTTATGGTGTGTCAAGTTGTGAATTTCATTTCGCCTTCATTGTTACTGCTTTGTGGCATCGGATCTAGCATAAAGTTGGCAAAGACGAGGTTTGGGCACGTTCCCATGGTGGTTGTGGGTTGTTTACAACAATAAGAAATACATCGTAGAAGACATCCAGACGTAATCTGCTGCACAAGCCAGTCATTGTCCGGGTTCATCAGCGTCATAATTTTAAACGTAATCAGTGTCGTCTAATCGTGTATCGTGGGTACCGTGCATACGCTGTGCTGTGATGGCAGAAAGAGAATCTTGGTCTGGAATGCGCTGGTTCTTAATCGTCGTCAGCATCATCGTCATCATAGGCGATGAATACGGCACACACCGACGCTGCACAAGCATCAACCTTAAGGTGCTTCGCCCCTTAAAAAACAAAAAGAACATCCGCAGGAATGTGAGCACATTCGTGCAGAGAGCATGTATGTGCACCACAAGGCGACAAAATGTGAAACAGCGAACGTGTGCGCTCGAGAAACAAGCAGCTGCAATGTTACAAATGGTAATACTACATCAATAAAACCACCTTATGATTATAAGAGACGTTGCAGGGGAGGGCTCCGGAAACTTCGACCACCTGAGGTTCTTTAACGTGCACCTATATCAAAGAACACAGGCCTCAAGCGTTTTCACTTACTTCGAAAAAAACGGCCACTGCGTCTGGGATTCGCTCCTGCAACCGGCGGGTCAGCAGCAGAGTGCCTTAGCCACTAGACCATTGTGACTGGTATTGTCATAAATGGAGATAGCAGAAAATAATGAATGACAATTAAAGGGCATACAAGACTACGTGGCTCAAAAGTAGTGAAGAGATCTCAGAGAACGTGTGTTCCAGAAGCTATATTTTTTTTAGTATACTTTGTTTTATTTTGGGGTTGTTGATGTAGAATTATTGGCTATTTGAAAAACCATTGTGCCAAACATGAAACATTCATTGGGAGCAGGAAAATAAAACGCATGATGTTTCATGTTTGTTTGCTCGCTAACGACCTTCCCAAACGTGGTTCAAACAAGATGATCTATACTCCCTAATGTCAGCACCATCTGGCAAGTGACAGCTCCGTTCACGTCCCAGTGACCCAGTGAACCACGTCTTTCTTGTCAGCCGTATGAGACGGGTAGGCTAGAAAAAAATTCTTTGTCGACGCAGGACGAGATGGGCTTCACTATAGGCTGTTTGCGCAACGACAACAGTTCCCGTCAAAGGAACCACTGCACAAAGATAGAAAATCTTTCTCGCAATTTTACAAACTCGACAATTTTCTCCACGCTACTCTGACCTTCTAATATTGACGCGTCAGTGTTGCGAATGGAGAACAAGATGTTTTGTTTGCGTTAGTTTTTTTAACAGCTTTTTTAACAGTTTTTTTAACGGTGCTTTGTACGTTGGCGCTCATAAAAATGCCCTAAAACAGTTAAAAATCCACATTGTTCTGTACACTAGAACTCTGTTGCCGTTTATTTCGCCATCATAGCTTCATTTTTAAACAAGGTAGTAATTGCACTATAAAGTTTAATTATTGAATTGAATGGACCTGAGAGTGAGGGGTACTAGGAAGGTTCAAACGCGGCCTTGGTGGTCTCACTTTGATGGGGTCGAAGTGGTAGAGTAGACTGTGCGATGTTAGGCAAAAACCATCAGACCAAAAGCCTCCTGCTCATGTCGTAGTTTTGGCACGTATGAGGTTCCAGACATTTTAACATAACTTGTTTACGGGCTAGTAGGTTCACACTTCTAAACAAATTGAGTGATTGATTTGTGGGGTTTAACGTCCCAAAACCACCACAATCGTTATGAGAGACGCCGGTAGCTGGAGGGTTCTGAATATTTCGACCACCTGGGGTTCTTTAACGTGCACCCAAGTCTGAACAAACAGGCCTACAGCATTTTCGCCTTCATCGGAAATGCAGCCGCCGCAGCCGGATTTGATCCCGCGAACTGCAGGGTCAGCAGCCGAGTATCTTAGCCACTAGAAATACTTCTAATCTACCGAGCGCGAATATAGTACGAGTCAATGAGCAGCTATACTGACAAAAACAGAGGTCTATATAGCGCAAACCTTGTTGCCGAATAAACCTATGCGTTCATGGTTTGTGCGGCAACAAGGAAACACGAGAACGCGGGCGCTCGGTTTTTGACAATGCAGCATTTCATTTCTCTGTACAAGCTTATGAATTTCGGGGCTGTGCGGGAATTCAGTGGCCATAGCAATTACGGAACCCCTGTCAGAAAAAAAGAAAGCGAATGTGTCAAAGATAGTACAGCGATGTTGCGCAACAAAGTAAGAAATTCATACTGTCTGATGTTCTAAACTGCGTTTGGGCATCGGAAGAAGGAATTTTTTTTGTGTGTGGTTATAATGAGCAGTGCTTTTGTGCATGTAGATTATTCAGTTTACAGTGTAACTTCAGTTGAACAATATTTAGGTCCGTCTCCCAAATAATTTTTGCTAAAATGAAAGCTATAGCTGGCTAAATGTTGCTCTAAATGGTTAAAACTTCCGTGGTTCAAATAAAATTTGAACTTTTGTTCAAAACACTGCTTATTCGAAGCTGAATATCAGCTAATTTAGCGTGTTTTGAAGAATTTACTAATACTTTGCCACAATCAAGCACTCAAAATAACATATTAATAGTATGTGGGATTGTACGCCCCGAAACCATGATTTGATTATGAGGGATGCCGTTGTGCGGCGCTCCGGAATTTTCGGCTCCATCAGAATTTGGCCGCCATCGAACCTACGACCTTCTTTGTCAGTTGCCCAGCACCCTAGGCATTCAACCGTCGAGGCTGACCAATTAATCATTTAAGGGAACTATAGTAAAGCTGTTTTTCGTGCATAAGTACATTATCACAATATCGAAAACATCATTTTTACCGCGACACAAGCCCTATTGCAGGAGAAATTATGCGAAAAGAAACTGTGGGTGGAGACGCCCTTTTCAGATACCCGCAACCAGCAGTATGACGCCATAAATTTTGTGGGCGTGTACTGGGTCAGACAAAGTTTCTATTTCATAAAATTTAAGTACATTTTAATATGTGGGTTCTATACACTTAGCATACGGAGACTCAGAAGATTTCATCATACCACTGTCACGTAAGAACAAAAACACATTGGGGAATTTTTCGCGTCTCGCGCGGAGATATTGGAGCAAATTTTAAAAGTTCGACTTTAACCTTCATTGTCGTCGCTAATAATGAACGTATGGCGGTGGATCTTATGACATTAGAGATCTCAGAGTGCAGTTTATCAACCTAAACTAACTCACTATTTTTCGTTGTTATGCTTTTACTACTGTTGGCCATGAATTTAGCCACTGTGTCCAAACTCTCACAATTCTTGCCCGGCGCATCGCTCTGATATTGACAGCAATGGGCTTCCCTTTTTTTTTTCAAGTACATCAGTGCTTCTTTCAATTTTTTTCTGTTTCCTCAAAAAGAGTTTTTGTTTTTCCTGATCTTCTTCTTTCTGAGATAGAAGGAAAGAAAGGTGAACTGAAGGGCTTGGTTTTTTTGTCAGACAAAATAATAATAAAAACTGACAAACAATTAGGTGGAGGAAAGTATATGAGTGTTATTAAAAGTAATTGTATGTAACTGCGACGAAAGAAAAGTGAACGAACAGATAGCTTGTCGTGGGCATGGACCCAACCTGCGACCTTCGAATAACGTGTTTGATGCTCCACGAAATTGGCAATCCACGGCGCAATCCCCACTTTTTCCCATGGGTATATATATATTATATATATATATAATATATATATATATAATATATATATATATATATATATATATATATATATAATATATATATATATATAAATTATAAAGTGACAGAGTCAGTCAGCGCCGCCTGTTACCATTGCGGCGACTGTGGGACACTCGTTTTTCGCCTGTTGGCGTTGCGTAGTGCGTGATCTTATCGCGTTCTGGCAATATATCTACCGACTGTCTCACAGTCACCACTAGACACTAAAGTCACCAATAAATAGTCCTCGAAACGCAAGGTGCTCTCTGTACCCAGTCTTTCGAAAATATCTTATCAATATCAGGTGTGAGTCATAAAGTTATGACATGTTCACAGAAATGAAATGCGCTCCGCAATATTGCTGTTTAACTAAAATGCGTTAGCAATGGGAGCGATGGCTCTGGATTTCAAGATTGTTCGTCCAACTGACGTACATTCAAGTTTGCATATACATATTGCGGGCGATTTTCTCTGTTTCCTATCGTATTAGTGCTCTAGAGTCAACCATCCCGAACATTTGCTACAAGGCTTTTCTTAAGTACACTTTGTCGACGAAAGCCTTCCAAGAGAGTCAGTTTTAACACTCTCCCTGTACAGGTTGCGTTGGCAGTGTTGCCTAGCGTCTTATAAGACGATTGCTATGCATCTCCATCAAAATCCCTTTCTATAGCGCACCGAAAGAGCACCTCCCTTTTTTCTACTCAATTTTCACACCTCTGTCGCCATAGAATTCCCTCTCTTCTTCGTGGGTGTTTGAGCTTCTGCGAATCGGCAGGTTAGGTGCTGTCGCGTCTTATTAAAAATGGCCGCATTCACGGTGGACCGTATTCGTAGACGCGCCTGTACCAGTGAGAGAAGGAACCCTCGCTTTTTGGAGCAGGTGAACGTGGTATGAAATTTAGAACGCTCATCAATATGCGGCGGAGCGAAGCCAGGACAGCGAAGTGCTGACGTGACAAAAGGCGTTTCTCAGACGAAGCGTCGTCGGAGCCGCTTTGTTCAGTAGGTGTGGCAGCACTTCTTATTGCTGCCAGGTTCTATATTGTTCATAATAAAATTTTAGAAGTATTCAAGCATGTAAAACCTCGGGCTTCTGCACAAAATGCGGGCGAATGGTATGCCTTAACTACAGCTACTGCGAAATCCCCCTTAAAAGAAACGACACGTCAAGTAATCGAAAATGTACTGATTGCAGCTATGTTTTTTATTTAATAAAACGCATGACGGCGCGTATACTTCAAAGCAGCGATATATGGCGATCCTCCCTGGTCATTTACTTCACCGCTATGTGGTTTCGCGCAACCTGATATGCGAAGTGACGCGTGTAAAACTTTCTATGTGAGTGATGGGGTTTGACGCTCAAAACCGCGATATCCCTATGAGAGATGCCTTAGTGGAGGGCTCCGTAAAATTTCGACCACCTGCAAGTTGATTAACGCACAACGAAGTGCAGTTACCCATGTCTCCAGCATTACACTTTCTTCGAACTGGGGCTGGCGTCGCTAAGACTCGATCCCACGCCTTCAGGGTCACCAGTTGAGCGCCACAACCAAGAAACCGCCATTGTGTTGTAATGTTTTCAATCCCTTTCTTCGGGCATGTACGAACTATCCGACCTTTCAACGCTTGCTCAGCTTCTTGAGGCTCAAAAGTACGCACCGTGAGACACACACAAAAAAAGACGCAAACAATGACAAAACTTGGATTACACTGTAAAGGAGTTTGAACCCTTAAGGGTGTTTTTTCGTGTCTATAACTAACATTTTACAATAAGTGTGTTAATTATAGACATGTAGATCATCTTTAAAGGTGGAAAATAGTATAGAGTGTGCAATCTGGGGTGCAAGCTGGTTTACAGTGTACAATTGTCGGTGCAAACTAGTTTACAGTGTACAATTGGGGGTGAAAACTGGTTTACAGTGTACAATTTGGGGTTCAAACTGGTTTATAGTGCTCAATTGGGGTCGCGAACTTGTTCACAGTGTACAGTTAGGGGTGCAAACTGGTTTGTAGTGTAGAACGGGGGGTGCAAACTTGTTTCGAATGTACAATTTGGAGTGCAAACTGGTTTACAGTGTACAATTAGGGGTCAAACTGGTTTACAGTGTACAATTAGGGGGTGCAAACTTGTTTACAATGCGTGATTGGGGATGCACACTGGTTGTTAGTGTACAAACGAGGGTGAAAAGTCGTTTACAGTGTACAATGGGGGCGCGAACTGGTTTCCAGTGTACATTTGGGGATGCAGGCTGGTTTAAAGTGTACAATTAGGGGTGCAAACTGATTTACAGTGTACCATTGGGGGTTCACACTAGTTTACAGTGTACGATTGGAACTTTTTCAGAAATTTGTGCATTCACTCTCTACAATATGGCTCACTGCCTTATAGTTGTCTGTGGCAAAACGGGCGTGCTTCTGTGAAATCTGGCAATATTTACTCATTTCTTACCCCTACCGAGCCCATATGTAGATCACGTAGTCTATTCAGTTATTACCTTTTAAAACTCGCTTGTAAAGGCACTTTTTCAGTGGCTTTTTTTGTTTGCTTTCACATTATCGGGAATCAAGGCAGCACGAAAGAATTTTCTCGGGCTTGTTTATGCATACAACGGCTAACTTTGTTAGCCAGAGATCGATGTAAGGGCTTGTAAATATTTAAGCATCAACCGAAAAGTCAAAAGCGTGCAAAAATATGGGTGGGCGGTTAGATGTTTGAACAACTCAAACGCGCCAATAGCTGTAACCATACGGGCAAGGGCTCTAAAACAGAAAATGAGACGAATGTGTCGAAGATATTTCAGCGATGTTGTGCAACAAAGAAAAATAATCGCACTATTTGATGTTCTAACCTGCCCTCGGGCATCGGACGACAGCATCGGACGACAGGATCCGAACAACATATTCAATCCCCCCTCCCTCAATTTATACAGCGGTTGACCAGTTGACGTCGAATACGCCGTTTTCAACATTGAGTAACCATCTCAGGGTGACTCCCACTTCCTTCTGTGTAAAACAGAATACCGAAAGAACAACGCGCAGATGTGAAGAACGTGACTTAGCTTTTTGGATTACTGGCTGAGGGTAGGGGAGTTGATTAGGACAACGAGAAAGAGCGTTTCTGCACATGCATATCTACCTGCTGTCTTTTTTTCCCCTTGGAATGGCCTATGCGCTGCAAATAGCTGAAACTTGTTTATAATATTGTTGTATCCACTGTTGGCAACGCACTCAATTTAGACGCCGCAGAAGAATCGGCAATCGCTCTAGCAACCACAACATGTACAGACGCCGCGGCGATTTTCACCGACTCACAAGCCGCCTGCAGGAATTTCGCTAAGGGCCGTATCTCAGCCAATGCCATCAATATTTTGAAACGGCGAGGCACTCCACTCCCATACACTTGTGTATTATGGGTGCCAGGACACGAGGGTCTGCAGGGAAATGAAGCGGCCCACGCCGCTGCCCACGAGCACGTCAGCCGGGCTGCCCTTGCGCACAGGACATTCGACCCGTCGTTGAAGAGACGGAAGTTGTTCAAAACACCTACTCGTCGTTACTCCAGCATTACAGACTGGAGCGACGAGTATACCCTCCACCACACCCAAAACTGACATAAGAGGAAAGCGTAATACACAGACGCCTGCAAAGCAGCACATACACACATGGGGCCCTAATGCACCGTCTCTACCCAACGAGATATAGCTCTATGCTCCCGCTTTGCGACGTACCGGAAACCCTGGCGCACTTGCTTCTTGCATGCCAGTGTATTGCCAGACGTAATCTGCAACAACACACGACTGATAACGAAGCAGGACGGACGAACGAAGACCTAACCGAAACGTGGGAGGCGAAGCTCGTCCTCGAGGACCTGGAAGAGCAACAACCACTCGTCGCCAGGGCCAAGAGGGCAGTAGAAGCCAGAGGGTTCCTGGACTAAGGAGCCCTCCCACCTCAGGGTGACACCGGGTATTGCTCGGGGCACTGTTTCAAAATAAATGTTTACTTCTCTTCTCTCTCCACTGTTGGATGTTTGGAAGACATCGGTTGAATAAAGCTCAATTTTTTCAGATTTGACCAGCAGTCATTGTACTTTTACGTATGTTTTATGGACCTTTGTAAGACCAGCCCTTGTAAGACCAGTTAAAATGTTGGGCCACTAGGCACGAAGGCGAATACGAAAAATATCTTTTCAGCAGTCTTGACATGAAGGCAGTGTGAAGTTTTACATTTAACAGGGAGTAACTTTCAAACTTCAGTTCAAACTGAACGTTAGAGCCTAGGCATGGTGTATGTCATACGATAGCATACATAGTTGAGTGCTCATAAAAATACATGACAGGCTGATTGCTTTATTAGATTAGAAAGCACCCACAATTTTTTTTCTTGACATTCCTCTATTTTACTGCGAAACAAAACTGCTGCAGAATTCTTCAGCTAAGTGCGACGACTGCAGGGCGAAGGTTTGCATGTAGAACTGCGGCAAATATTACTCTTAACTTACTCCAATGGCTTACAGCAGCGGTACGGCTGATGGTCTTATTGCTTTCGTGGAGAACAGGACGTATTTACATGTACGTGTTATTCTCCACATTCAAGGCTCAGCTTGTCACACAACTTTGCTTCCTACCTATTGTGCTGACCTTTATCGGCTATTTCTGTTCATACACGTGGACACAGGCATGAAAGGCGGCATGAAAATAATAAATGCACATAAAAGTACTGTCGGCATGGGTACTTGAGTGTGGTTATCATTTTGACAGTTCCATTGTTTCACCAGTTGCAACGTGTGAGTGAAAGATTAAGTGCAAATAAAGCTTACGTTAGGTATTAATTAGGAAGCATAACACGCCTACATCACTTGTGCGAGATTTATGCTGGTGGTTATCTGTATGTATATCCTCACGCTTCGGAAAAGGCAAATGTGTGGACGGTAATTCGTTTTATAACAACTTAGCCTATTAAAGCGACGGGTAATGTGACTGATACAATTTTGGTGACCAATAATGCGACGATAGCTTTCGAAGTTTGTACAGGTATGCGTCCCTGCTGATGATGGAGTACATGAGGTTGATTGAAGAAATAGCCAGGTATGCGAAAAAGTGTGAAGCATGTGTACCCACGGTACAGTGGCCTACATTACTGCGAGTTAACTTCAGACTGACTATAAGTGACCCGAGGCAGTGAATTATCATCACTAGTGGACCGAATGCACGGAATTATGAAACTAGTTTTACTCAGGAGAACGTTCTTTATAAGCAAAAAAAGGAAACATAATAAACAGCCCACGGGAGATCGTAAGACTGTATAACTTCAGCACGTAGATCTTGCACGTGAAAGTGTGCAGACACCATCGTCAGTCTACAAGAAAGAAAACTTGCTCCCGCTGCCCTTTCCTGCACATTTAGCCTCTCTTTCCACCGACTCCCGAAGACCACTCGCAATGTGCTCAACGTGAGCCCAAGCACTTAGTGCGACATCACAGAGTTCAACGCTGAGCTCGCAAGATTCAACGTTACAAAGCAAAACTATGGAAACCGTAGCACTTACTTTCACTATAAGTGCTTCCTTCCCGGTCTGCGAAACAGAGCACTGACAGTGCTGGTATGGGAGTCTAATAAGATTTACGTGAGCTGCTATTACTTCACTATCCGGCTGCGCGAAGCATCGCCACTGCAGTTAATACTGCCACAGACACGTTTCTGGCTGTAAGTGGACACGTAAGCTTGAGTATCTTGTAGTAAGTGCTTATATCAGGACTCCCGTAAAAACGTTTATTTTTACTAACTGCTTTGTTATTTTAGCAAATTAGGAAAAGCTGTACTATACGCACCGCAAGCGTTTTAAAGTGCTTAAGAATGGTTACTGGGAGTACATATACAAAATGAATCTCGAGTGTTTAGGAATGTTTTAAAGTTAGAACCTCACACTCCGTTATTTCAAAGTGAACTCAATTAGGACTGTGACGTGAATGAAGACTGCAACACGTTGCACATTTGCTCATACCCTTTTTTTTTTGTTTTTGAATACTCACTGAAGTATTCTTGTTTCGCCATCACGGGATCTGCTAAATTGCAAAAGCAAAGTTCAGCTGATGGTTGATTCTCACTTTTGATTAAATTAACAGCTTCCTTTTGCGAGACGATGTCACAACCTAACGCATCAAACAACTCTCGTCAACCTGGAAAATAGCAAACTATTTCTAAAGTGAACCACATTTACAAAAAAAAACAACAACTAGAAAGCGAGCCACACCGCTTCCTGGTAGGGGAGTACTTTTCTAATCTGGACATATGCCAAGTTAGAATGGTTGCTTTTTCAGTGATTTCTTGCAGGCTCTTTTTTTTTTTTGAGTGGCTGTCAATGGATTTTCAAGTATGTGAAAAGTAAGGAAATATTGCACCAAAACTGAAAAAAATGGTATCACACCACTCGCAAAAAACCTCTTTGTGTATTCGCCTAGGATTTGAGTTGTGCGGGAAGTTGTGCGTCACTTGCCAACAATCCTCACTTCGTTAGAAAATGTGAAAGCCGATACCATTCCAAAATATCCACCTTTTTTTTAAACGGGAATAGCCGCTGGTTTATTTTTCTCGGTTATCTGCGTGAAGCTTTTGTTTTGCATTTCCAAGTAACCAGTGGTTTCTTCTTCAGCACACTGTCAGTCGTTCTGTCACTTCAAGGGTCCATCGCTGTTTCTTCCCTCGTAATAATGTACCAACGAACTGAGGAAGGTGTCTTCCGGTAGGTTATTTTTCTTCTTGCCTTATTTCGTTTCATTCGTCTGCCGTGGGTCGCTGGAAAGCAATCAGGTTGAAAGGCGGAGAGCGTGATGAAAGCCATGCACATTGAAAGGGTTTTTTTTTTTTCATATGAACGTGCTTGAAAATAAAAAAAAGGGGTTTGAATAACTAAGTACTGCTTGAGGTTCAGCTCACACAGTTAGACAGCATTCCGCAAATTCACCCAAGTCTAACGCACTGACAGGAGTCGGCAACCCCGATAGAATCCAACGTTCTAAATTGATTTATTGCCAGTCACTAGAGACGGAATAATGTACAACTTCTTTGTTGTTCTTGATGTCCAGTTTCCGTCATTGCAATCACAATCGCGGGTAGCAAGCATTAAGATCTTCTGAAACGCTCCAGCGAATGCCTCTTCTGCTTACCGGAAATTCTTTTTCGGTTCTTGGAGAAACGAATGGCATCCCCTGCTCTCCACGATTTATTGTTTACCGGCTGACGTGGTTCGATAAGCGCGCGCAAGTGTAAAGGGCTTAGTTCAGCTGAACTCTCGTAACTAGGGCTGAGAAGCACGCTTGCGCTTGGTTTCCGATTGCCGCTGCTTCCTATTGCTTATCGTACGCTAGCTTGCAAACGATGCCGGCATCTCAAAGCAAAGCGTCAAGAAGTCGGATCTTGGCCCCAGGAGAGAACGGGAAAAGCGAAGTTAGGCATGAGAGTCTGTGACCTAGCACTTCCATTGTTTCTTGCTTTTCTTTCTTTTTTCCTTCTTTATTGCCTTATTTCTTTCATTTCTCTTTTTCTCTTTTGATCTCTTTCCTTTTAACGTTTTTTCCCCCCTTCTTGCTTTATTTCCTTCTTCGTTTCACCATCACCTCCTTATATTATTCTAGCTTGCTTGCTTGCTTGCTTGCTTGCTTGCTTTCGCACTATGCAATGCTACCCCCTAATTTTCTCCCTCGTTCTATTAGCGAAAAAGTGACTTTGCCATCGACGTGATAACCGGCTCACCCCGCCGTGGTGGTCTACTTGTTAAAACACACGGCTGTTGGCCAGCAGGTCGCGGGATCGAATCTCGGCTGCAGTAGCTACATTTTAAATAGAGGCGAAAATGTTGTAGGCCCGTGTGCTCAGATTTTGGCGCACGTTAAAGAACCCCTGGTGGTCGTGGAAGCTTTCGGAGCCGTCCACTACAGCGTCTCTCATAATCATATTGTGGTTTTGGGACGTTAAACCTCACATATCAATGCATCAATCATCCAGGTTCCACTTTCTCCTCGACCTCTGCCTTGTTTGATTAAGTCAATATTGACGCAATGTAGTCCCCCCCACCCCAAAAAAAAGAAGATATAGAACTTTTTCTTTCGCCCTCTTATCTTTTTTCACGCCCTTTACCACAGCATTATGCCAGTTTCGCAACCTGTTGTTGTACTCGCACACCAAAATCTAGTCTAGGTTAGATCCTGTCGGTAAAGTCATATAAATTTTTGCTTACACCTAAAAATATAGGAATTAGCCCCTTGCACTATCAGTAGATCCATAGAAATCACTGTTATCTAACATGGCCACTATCTTCCATTATCAGTCTTTTAAGTTAGCGTTCTACTCGTTCTTTGAATGCGATAAAACTGTTTAACAAATCACTGCACTGTATGTTTTACTTCATGGGCGATTTGAGTGTGTTCATTTCAGAAATGCAAAAACCTAAAAAAAACGATATTCTGGGTGTTATTGTTGTTTGTGAAATAATGCCTGCATTGAATTTATAGTATGTCTTTTTCAATTCATGTATGACTTAATTGTTAAAGTATACCTCAGTCCTAAGTAATCCCCTTCTATATAATGCCCTCCAAGCTCAAAGGCTATAGCAATAAAGAACAGATACTGGCGCTCTAGTTCATATAACAACCCCGAGAAGGAACCAACCATGGAAGAGAAGAAAGAACGGTCATCCCAACGGCGAAAACGACAATTAGGAGAACGCCACCAATACTGATGTCACGATCGTTGCAAAGAGTGCCGAGAGTTTCCGATTTCCTCAATTTTCACGTCCTTCGGTCTCAGCCCGGACCCCACGTGTTCGGTCATGAGATATCCTCATATTTGAAGACCCAGAGTCTCGCGTTGCCGGATATCCTAAGCGTGGGCTGCAGGCGAGCCTTTGCTGTGCTCTGGAAGTACAAGGCTCATTTCCGGCGAAGCCGGAGGGGTTTGCCCCAGTCCGTTGCATAATGCCTCTGAGACAACAGTGGGCTGCTGTCCGAATATTGGAGCCGTGTCTGTGATGTTGTCGCCCGGTAAACGTGACCTGCCCTGCTCGTGTTTGGTCACCGCGTTGCGTGCAACGAATGAACGAAATCTCGGTTTGTCATGCGGTGCAGGTCTAGCAGGGTTTGCTGAAGAAGCATGTACGCAGAGCGATGTGACCGTTTATTTTGTGTTTTTATTACTTTAAACGAATGAAATTCGGCCGTTTGTTATTACTTGAGCTCTTCCATGAAGATGACAACAGAGATGAAAGATGAAAGTTTCTAAAAAGGCAGTGCTTATTTTATGAATAGTAGCAAGCCACCTCAGTGGCGATGGAGACGCAGGCACCACTCGCCTTCTTTTTCGAAGGTCAAAGGCTCAATCCCATCTGCGTCGGAGGCATTTTTGATACAGGTGAAAATGCCTCCGCCGCTCCATGTACAGCCATCAGCTCCTTTAACTCGAACGCTCCGACGCATGACCTCGGCTCGCGTCGACTGACGTCAGCGCCGCCAACCAATCAGAATGATATGTGTGTTGCAGTGAACGATAGATAGGGCAAACGTCGGTTCCACTAGTAAATTTCTGTTTCCAGTCCGCATGACCAGCGAGTCGAATGCACTCTCTCGGCATCCCGTTTTCGCCACGTTTCGCTTGTGGTTACCTTGTCCCGCGCGCCCATGGCCTTCTTTGTCGTATACTTATCTCGACAATGAAGCATTTTGTGTGACACCTTACGCAGCTGTCGAGTTTGAATTTGCAGCTGCTGCTCAAAAGAAATGACATGGATAAGAATCAGAGCAAACGCACGTTCATGGCGCATGTAAAAGTTGTACAGTAAATAAATCTGAAATGTGGTGGCGTTTTCATGTTCTGATTCACTACTTTTCAGACCGCGTGAATTTATCTGTTCTAGCAATTTAGAGTGTACCTTGCTGGTTAGATCATGCTGCATGGAATATGTGGGCATGGAGTGCAGAGACTTTTGCATGTAATTATATGTGGGGTTGCCATAAATATATCTCGAAGTATCAAAATAGCTACCTTTTTAGAATATTTTCAAAATAGCCTTTTGAATTGTCATTGTTCCCATGGTGTTGGAGTATTCGCACCAGCAAGATGCGACTGGGCCAAGAAGTATTTTTGTGCACAATCACACTGCTACTGTATAGTATATCCTATTTATGATCATTATATTTTTTCCTTTAAGATCAGTATTCAATTGGAAAGGTGGTAACTTAAGTTTCTGTGCAACAACTACGCACAACAATTGCACTGCGTGCTTTGAATCTACGTGCGTTCCTTGCTGAGAACACGCAAAAACATTGTGCTCTAAGCCCACATCTTCCACACAACGTGAACTTAACAGGAAGGCATACTTTAAATTGCCAGAAGATTTCAATGCACGCTGTCTCAAAATAATGAATCCAAACATGAATACGCCACCAAATTTCCGATTTATTTATTGTACAACATTTAGGAACACAAAAACCGTGAGCTTCTTCTGCTTTTTAAACATGCGATTTCTTTTAAACAGCAGCTGCGCATTCGAACTCGAAAATTGCGTAAGCTGTTGCACGTATTGGTTCGTTATCTAGATAAGTATAAGACTACGAACGCCCTCTCAGTTTTCCGAACCTCACCTAATTTATTCAACCTCATAAGTTAAGCTGCTGAAAAAGAACCACAAATTAGCACAAAGAAGCTGCTCCAGAATAGCTTTATCTGCTGTAGAAGTGCCCACAGCCTCCACATGCTCGCTGGCAAGCGAAGGCGCTAAACATTATTTTGCACACAATTTTTTTACGAAAAAAACGCGTTTTACGGTGGGCACTTTGCGCTCGCTTTTCCAACAGTTGGGAAAATATTTTTCAGGAAGACTCAAAAAGACAATTCCATCAAATATATCTTTCCTATTTGTAATCAGCACAATATCTTTGCCATTTGAAGTGTACTCACATCTTTTGGACTAACCAGCCCTTACGCAAGCTGTCACATACCCATTTTGTTAGACGTCCATATAGATTCGAACATTTCGCTTTACTTAACAAGGTCTGATGTACTTTCGCCAAATCGAAGTGCTCAGTTTTTTGCAATACGATAGTCCAAAGGAAAGCTTTCTAAATTCATAAAAAAAGGAAGAGAGTTCCTTTTCAAGTGCGCCACGTGTCTAGCCAGAAGTCCCTAGAGTGATGTCACAGACCACTTACCAAGTGCGCACGTCAACCAGCATAAAAAGAAAGCTTCAATTTTCATCGTTCAGTGAAGTGGCAGGCAGTTTTTTTTTTATTTCCGCGTGAAATTGAGTTCTCTCGTGCCTGTCGGGTTAAATTATATCCAATCGACTTTCACCAAATATGTGCGCTGCTTCGGTGCCTGCTTTACGAAGATAACTCGTGATGGTAATCGTACACGGTAGCTTTACGGTCCCTTAAGCATCCGATGTCGAAGGAAATCCCAATTCAATGTATATCGTGCCAGTTAAATTCTTATCACGTATAGCAAAATATCACAGTGAAATAACCTTGCTCAAACATTGAACGGCAATAAACCATTTCACGGAGCTATCATCATGAAAATTTGTATTTTTCAAGAGGCCCTAGAGTAATTCGCCTGTAGCCAAGCAGAAGTTAAGCGTTGGTTCAAATAGAAAAAAAACCTATAAAAACACAAACGAAATCTAATGTTATATCCAAAAAGTCAACGATGTTATAGGAGCTCGCTAGGAGGTGCACCGGGCATATCTTGGCGAGATCATTTCTGTAGGAAGGCTTGTAAACGAGCCGGTGCATGTTGTGTGCGTCGAAGGCAGCATTGTCGGCAAGTTTCAAGGCCGGAATTCCACAGTGTTGGCTACGTCGATCGGCACGTTAACTACCTGCCCGTGTATGTCATTGTGTTCACTGTCATAAGTCAAATGTCTGAAGGCTGACGCTCATAAACGGAAGACAAGGAGCAGTCCAGCGGATTTCAACAAAGTTGAGAACAGGCAAAAAAGCGGCTTGGGAGGACGTCGGTACCGGTGCATAGCACTCATCGTAGGAACTTGTCACGTGCGAACGCGCGTACAAAGCTAGGAGAATGAAGTTGGCGTTGTCTCGAGAAGGCGAGCGCGTGGGCCATTGAAAAGCGACGCCTTAGGTGATGGTGCGCGATGATCAAGTGGGCATTGTTGAAATCACTGGACAGGTGACCATAGTGGCGACCTTGTGGAGCGACCAGAGAACTGTACACGGGCAACACTGGTGTACATGCCGACGGTCGCCGTGGAAGGCGCCAGCATAAGTAGCTTGCCGCGCAAGCTCCTAAAATCATAAATAAAAATTTGGCAGGTTTTACATATCTTCAAAATCGACGTTATGTGCAGAGCACGCCGGAAAAGTGACCATATTGTAGTTTTTCTACTTAGCGATACGTTGTGAACCGACACAAAATATATAAAGAAATGTTGCACGCAGAGACTTATGCAGCACAGTTATAGATTATTCTATAACCAGTTCTTTGCACTTGCGAAATGACGTGAACAGCAACATCAGTATTAGCAAGACTAGAATCAATAGGCTGATATGAAGCGTGAAGTTCGGGTAGATGGTAGCACCTAACACTAATACCTTAATGAACTTCAGGCAGTGACACCTAACTGTAATTGACGCTAACCCGACGGGACGGTTGTATCACAGCAGTATATATGTAATGTTTATAAAATTGGAGTTGGGGGACAGCACTGCAACCTCAATTGACATTTCACGAGCATTACGACCTATTTGAAAAATAGCTAAGAGACCAGACCTGGTTCTGTCGTAGAACACTTGATTGCCACGTATAATGTTGGGGTTTGATTCCTGCTGGGAATCTGACATTTGTTATTCGCATTCGTCAGGTCAACGCTGCTCATGTCAGGTTGTTCTTAAGACTTGCGCGTCATTATCGAACAATGTGTTCTCGTCGTTCGTTCGTAAGTACTGTCAATCACCTGCAGCATATGTCCTCATATCAGTGGCACATACACGTGGTATGTGCCAATGCCTGACAGGGAGTGTTGGACTACGTACGCGACGAGACTGTGCATTATTGATGATTCAGCACGTCACATTTTTCAAAACATCTTACCCACGTATCTCGATTTGGTTCACGCCGAGTTAAGGCGGTGATCACAAGAGCAGCCAGACGTAAGTGGATCGATCCTTTTCTGGATATGTTTACTTTAAGAAAAAGCCAAGAGTAATTGCTCTTTTGAAGGACTGTGCCAAAAGCTGCATGTAAAGCATGGTTGTGCATTGAGCAAAGTGATCAAACCTAATAGTACACTGCGAATATGAAGTTAAACTCTGACACAGCATGCAGAGAGTTGAAATTACCGAAATCTCAGTGCACCTTTTTCTCTCTCATGCGCTAGTCAACACAACTAGGAAAACAGCTTGTGCACTCAGACGTGTACAATGTGTCACAAGGGGAAAATGCTTCACCTTAACATTAACTAAAAGCAGTCGTCTCTTAGGCATAGAGACGTTATTCAGCCATTGAATAAACACTAGCTGTGTGTCTCACGATACGACAGCACTGCTTAAGTTTCTTAAATAGTGGAGTCTGTTCTCATTACAGTACGAAGTCTATAGTGTAGGCGAATATATATCCCTGTCCTCCTCTATTGCTCTCTGGCTGAGAGTAGCATGGGGGGGGGGGGTGGCTTGTTGGCAATGCAATACTGGCACACAAAACGCTACTATTTGTTTATGTCTGTTCCTCGGAATCTTTCGTTGACGTAGTAATATGCTAGCTCTTGTACCAGCCTATCTGAAACTGCCTCGCTTTCTCTTCCCTCTGGCCGCCGCGATTAGGCGTGGTTGTGGTGCTCGGCTGCTAACTCGAAGGTCCCGCGTTCGATTCCGGTCCTGACGGTCTCACTTCAATAATAGCGAAATTCAAAAAATCTGTGTACGGGGCGTTTTCAGTGCACGTTAAAGAGCACCAGGTAGGTGAAATCTTCCGGAGCCCTCTACTACGGCATCTTTCATAGTCATAACATGATTCTGCGAGGTTAAATTCTAGACATTATGAAGTATTTTTATATCTGTGTCTTTCTTATGAGCATTTTTATATTTTGTCTACAGATTTGACTGCACGCGTATTCTTTGATTGATATGTAGGGTTTAACGTCCTAAAACCACCATATGATTATGAGAGACGCCGTAGTGGAGGGCTCCGGAAATTTCGACCACCTGGGGTTTTTCAACGTGCACTCAAATCTGAGCACACGAGCCTACAATATTTCCGCCTCCATCGAAAATGCAGCCGCCGCAGCCGGGATTTGAACCCGCGACCTGCGGGTCAGCAGCCGAGTACCTTTGCCACTAGACCACCGCGGCGGGGTGCACCCATATTCAGTTTATTTGGTCTTGATGTATAGCTCACTCTAACTAAATCACGTTACACGAAGCGCATTACTACTGTCGGTGAGGATGATGTTGACTGTGAAAGCGTTCTTGACACACGGTGACGTGGGCTAAGATAGCTGTCGGCGGTCCTTAGTGGCTCCTGTGTAGCGCTGCTTGCCATTGCTTCAACGCAATGCGCTCACGTACTACGCCACGTAACGCAGCTGGAGCCAGACGGCATGCATTGTGATGAGTCAAAGCGTTAGCTCACTTCAACGAGAACCACAATATTAGCTACTTTCAAACGAATGCAGTCATGCGATGGCACCGCTGTCACACAAACATCACCCTCCCTGCCAGCAGTCACGTCCTCCTATGTTGTTGTTAGTAATATTATATCAATAAAATTGTCACCATCGTCAGCATCCACATTATTATTATTATTATTATTATTATTATTATTATTATTATTATTATTATTATTATTATTATTATTATTATTATTATTATTATTATTATTATTATTATTATTATTATTATTATTATATGTGGCTTATCGTCCCGAAAACATTCGATTGTGATAGACGCCTTAGCGAATGACTCCAAATATTTTGACCTCTTCGCCTTCCTTAACGTGCAACCCAAATTGGCACGTGGGCCTGCGGCATTTTCCCCTCCATGGAAAATGCAGCCAACACTGCTGGAATTGGATCTCACTGCCTAATAATAATATTAGTATTCCCAGTAGTAGTAGTTGTAGTAGTAGTAGTAGTAGTAGTAGTTGTAGTAGTAGTAGTAGTAGTAGTAGTAGTAGTAGTAGTAGTAGTAGTAGTAGTTTGTTATTGTTAATATCGAAAGTACTGCGTGTTTCTTTTTGTATTGTCGCTTTCCGCTGCCTGTATTTTTGTAACTTTTTGTAAATTTGTAGTTTAGACTTTTTTTTCTGGCTGAAGGGGCCAGTCAAGCTGTGAAACGCAGCTTTTTTTCCTTCGCACCCAACCACGTATACAGCGTATTTTTGTGTACTTGTCACGTGGTTGAATAAACTCAAACTCAAACTCAAACCACTGCCGGAATTGGATCTCACTGCCTAATAATAACATTAGTATTCATAGTAGTAGTAGTAGTAGTAGTAGTAGAAGTAGTAGTAGTAGTAGTAGTAGTAGCAGTAGTAGTAGTAGTAGTAATAGTAGTTTGTTGTTGTTAATATCGAAAGTACTCTAGCACAGTTTCAAGCGTCACAGTTTTTCAATTGGTCTGTAGAGCGTGCACCACTGCAGCTAGTGTCTTTTTGCGGCAAAGCCAACTTGCTTGTTCAGTTCTGGGGATATTGTTCGGAGATGTTGAACTAATCCAAATAGTTAGTTATTTTTAATTAATAAATAGTCTTCAAAAATTATCTTTACTTTCTATGAATAATTTACAAGTTTTATTACTGATAACAGTAACAATCTAACTGTAAAAATTTATAACAAAAATTCATCATCCTTGCAGAAGTCATGTGGACTTCATTTACAACACACATACGTTGAAACTTGTGAGATCTTCATCCAATTTCTTACGCTCAAAGATCGACACTGAGATAAACTTGTCTTTGTTAAAGAATTTTCTTATATACACCCGTAGGCAAATTAAGTCGGGACGCGCGAGCGGCGACCACAATCGGATAAAACTGCTTCGCCGCGTTATCTAACGTTGAACGTGTGTTGTGAAGACATCAAAGTGCGAATACGTGTCTTTTCACACCTGCAGCCATTTTTGTTCACTTGCCACTAATGTACCAGCTACTTGTGGTGCTTTACGTACATGTAGCATTTGTAGCGCTTTCTTTTTTCAGTCCGTCACGCCCTCCTTTCCACAGAGCCACAGTTGGCGTGAATCGTATGCTGCTCGATTTACTCGATCAAGTATAACTTTGTAGCATAGTGCACATTCATTAATACACATTCCCATTAATACACATTCTTAAAAAAATGACATGAATATTGAGTTCATTTACAAATTACAAATGCTTGTTATAGTAATCAACTTACGGTGAAATCATTTAAACACAAATTTTTTCATACTTACACAATTCTTGCGGACTTTGTTTACAGCACACATACAGTCAAACCAGCGAGAGCTTTGTCCAACTTCCTACGCTTTAAGATCAACAGGCAGATAAACTTGACTTAGTTAATTTCTTTATGTACACCCGAAGTAAAGTTATGGTGGGACTTGCGAACGGCGACCGCAATCATACGAAACTGTAACGCCACGTTGCATAAAGTTGAGCGTAAATTGTGAAAACATCAAGGTGCGCATGCACATCCTTTCACGCCTGCAGTTGTGTTTTTCACTACGTACCAGTTACATGTAGCACTTTACGGTACATGTAGTTACATGTAGCGCTTTTCTCTCGAGTCCGTCAAGCCCTTCTTTCTACAGGGTCACCATTAGCGTCAATCGTGTGCATTCGCTTTACTATATTAAGGATCAGTTTGTCACAGAGACTAAACGTTCTAGCATTCATCAATAGTGGCTTCCTGCGCATCTTCTTCCTAGTGAAAAGGTACCGTGTGGTGCAGAAATACAAATGAGGGCTCCACAGCATTGAACATGTAGAGCCAAAAAAAGAATCTTCTGAATATTTTCATATAATGAGAAACCCTGGCTGCTACGTGTTATGTCTGATAGAGGTAAAGACGCGCATATATTTCACCACCAGCATGCCCCAGTCAAACTGAGCGTGTGACAGATTGAATGAAGAAAGCAACCTGTACCGCAAAAAGCTACATGTGATCAGCTAGCTTTTAACAAGTAAGTAATAAAACATGGCTGCGATTGTCAAACGATTTGCACTTGCACTGTGATATTTCGACATCTGACACCCAGCTACAGACCGTGTGGCGATATTTTTAAATGCGAAGCATTCTTTAGCGAACTTTGGCAACTTTGAGTCTATCTATCCATCTATCCGTCTATCCGTCTATCCTTCTATTCGTCTGTCCGTCTATTCGTCCGTCCGTCCGTCCGTCCGTCCGTCTATCTATCTATCTATCTATCTATCTATCTATCTATCTATCTATCTATCTATCTATCTATCTATCTATCTATCTATCTATCTATCTATCTATCTATCTATCTATCTATCTATCTATCTATCTATCTATCTATCTATCTATCTATCTATCTATCTATCTATCTATCTATCTATCTATCTATCTATCTATCTATCTATCTATCTATCTATCTATCTATCTATCTATCTATCTATCTATCTATCTATCTATCTATCTATCTAGTCGCTTACGTTTGGATGCTCTCGTGGTCACCCCCTTAACTTGGCGTGAACCAAAATTAGCATGGGGGGATTAGATGGTTTTACGAATATGAAGCGCTAGTCAAGACATGAATAATGTCACAATCCCGTCACGTACGTCGTCAAACACTTCCCGCAAGGCAGTGGCACATACTCTGGGCGGGTATGTGCCGCTGGTATGCGGGTATGCGGCACTGGTGATTGACGCTAGTATATACCCATGAACTACGAGAACACACACACGGGTAATTTTAACGCGTGAGCGTTAAGCAATACCCAACGTCGGTAGCGTCGACCAAACGAAGTCCTAGAATAATGTCAGTGTTAAGAAAAACCAGACATAGGCAGCGTTGATCCCCCAACGAATGCAATCGCGAAAACGACTACACAATAAGAAAAAAAAAACAAATTTGAGCGCTGCAAATGTAAGCGGCACTCAAGAACGTTGGACTAATTATCAGGCCGAGGCTAAAGAATACAAACCAGCCCTCAAAAACACCAAGGATTCATTTTTAAATACTATGATGCAATCTCTTTTAATTACCACCCATAAGCGATTTTGTAATGTTGTGAAAAAAGTGACAATTCTTCAATCAACATGATGCTAACAATCACATGATCAAACCTCACGAATGCGCAAATGTTCTAAACTCTGCATTTGTTCTTGCTTTTTCAAAAAAAAAGTGTATTCCGTAACTGCCACCTATGCCAGTTCTGATTTCTTAATAGACCCTGTTGTCTTTGATGCTGCTGGCATAAAAGAAATAATACACAACCTGACAGTTTCTTCTTTATGTGTCGTTTGCGACATCCATTCAAAGTTTTAGTTAGTACTAAAGTGTACAGTGCTAATATTCTCACTAATATATTTCAGCAATCGCTTCAGACCAACTGCGTTCCGGAAGACTGGAAAGTATGTAAGTGATTCCATTGCACAAGTTTGGGGATAAGCATTCTCTACATAAATATCGACCAAGCTCACTCACGAGCACTTAGTGTAAAGCTGTGGAACGTCTTATTTGTTCACATTTAGCATATTTTATAGAGTCAATTGCCTTTTTAGAGATCACGAGCATGGATTAAGAAAGTGATTTTTATGTAGAACAAAACTTTCTACATTCACATATCATCTTAATTCTATTCTTGGCAAGAGTTTCATTGTCGACTGCATATTTCTAGACATCTCAAAAGCATCTGACAAAATTCCTCATCAACTGCTTTTTTTTTAAACTCAGCAAGCCTAACACTAATCCTAACGTTCTTCAATGGCTTCACTGTATTGTCACTGATTGTTTTCAGTTTTCACTGTTTTTTACTGTGAATAACAATCTATCTATCCCTTCTGCAGTTGAATCAGGAGTGCCGCAAGTCTCTGCGCTGGGACCTTTGCTTTTCCTCGCCTACATAAATGACTTACCTGATAATCTATGTTCATCAATTACCCTTTGGTTGATGACTGTGTTATATACCTTGTTATTAACAGTGGCCGTGTCTTTGATCTTCTTCAGTCAGATATAAACAAGGTTCATGACTGAATGAACATGTGGAACATGGAATTAAGCACAAGCAAATGTAGGCACATGCGCGTTTCACGTCACGATACAACACTGTCCTCTTACCACCCTAATAATACTAACCTAATTATATGTGAGATTTAACGTCCCAAAACCACTATATTATTATGAGATACGCAACAGTCGAGGGCTCCGGAAATTTCTACCACGTGGGGTTCTTTACCGTGCGCCAAACCTGAGTACACGGGCCAAAAACATTTTCTCCTCGAACGGAAATGCACCCACCGCAGCCGGGATTCAATCCCGCGATCCGCAGGTCAGAAGCTGAGTACCTTAGCCACTAGATCATCGCGAGCGGGGCGGGACAGCTTAAGATAGTTCAGTATGAAGTTCCATATAAGAGTACCAATAATTTACAGCATTCTCCATCAGTATGCGTTACTTTCCACTGCAGGCTAAAACAACAGGTTGTTGCACCCTTATATCGTAAGGCAGTAGCTTGTAATATGTTTCATCTGTTATAAAATGAGATAGATAGATAGATAGATAGCTAGATAGATAGATAGATAGATAGATAGATAGATAGATAGATAGATAGATAGATAGATAGATAGATAGATAGATAGATAGATAGATAGATAGATAGATACATAGATAGATAGATAGATAGATAGATAGATAGATAGATAGATAGATAGATAGATAGATAGATAGATAGATAGATAGATAGATAGATAGATAGATAGATAGATAGATAGATAGATAGATAGATAGATAGATAGATAGATAGATAGATAGATGTCAAAAGTGCTTGCAGTACGCCAAGAAGTGCTTCTCTCTCAAAAGGTACGGTTCAACTAAAAAGTAACTGAAGTGGCTTTCAGGATATATGCGATACCAGAGCGTTAGCTTATTGAGAGTATGGTGACAAAGCAAAGCCATAGTGAAAATAATGGCGTGAGTTCATTGTGAACTCATTTAATTACTCAAGCTGTGAGAGGTCTTGTGAGAAGTTTTGAAAACAACTGCAATTGCGGCGAACCCTGGCGGAGCAAACCTTAACTACGCTGCACTTCTGCTATTTTACATTGAAAAACCATGACACGATGATAGGGCACACCGTATTGAAGGGCTGCAGAAATTCAGACAACCTGGTGTTCGCCAACATGCACCGACCTTGCACACTACAGGGGCTTGCCAGCCTTATGCATGCATCAAGATAAGGCCGCCGCGGCTGCGCTCGAACCAACGACTTCGGGTCGCCGGCCTACCACCGTAACCATATACTAATGCAGTGTGGAGTTCAACACTTTCTCTCTCCCATAAAACAAGATTGTTTGCTGTAAACCCATTTCATTGATCTGAAGATAAGCCGAAAGACCTATGCGCAATCTCTCGCTTTGGGTTTCCTGTCAAGCGTATCGCGGGTGCCTGTCAAGTCGTCACCCTCTTGTGGACGCGTTATCGACTTTGAGAGAGATGACAGCCATCTCATTGTCTTCAGTATTGCCTTCAAGTCTCATTATTTTTGCGACGCACTTTAACGAGTGTTCGCGAACTCAGTAGCGTGAACGAAGGTAACCATGCAGCCTTGTTTGTGTGCATCGTGTAGTGTCTGCGTATATGTGTAAGTGAAGGCTGTATATATACTTCGTCTATTGATACTTGAGAAGAGAGTAGACAAAAGGACGCATGTGTCGTTGTGTGCCTTCCCTTCTGCAGTTCTTCACTCCCACTTAGAAAACTCTGTATTGTGTCTAGCTACTGAAGCGTAAGAGGTATAAGAGCTCGGAATTATTTTTTTTCTGATGTAGAAAAGACGATGTTTCAATAAGAATTCATATAACAACTACGGATAATTAAATTGTTTCTATGACTTCTACTACAGTCAATAACCACGCATGAAGCCTGTCACGTCACCATACTGTTCAAACGCTTCGCCTACTATAGATTCTCCCCCAGTGGCCAAAATATTTGAGAGAGCTGATTTGAAGGGAAAAACTGGTAAGTAGTTGTGTTACATGTATACATCAGAACTTGGCACATGGATCAGATGCTAGTGCTGTTTTGATTTTGTAGAATTCTAAACTTCAATTTTTTGTTATAACGGAACACCAGCACCATGGATATAGTGGTAAGAACTGTTAGAAGAAAATTAGTTAACACAGATCACTGCATAACATTTTGTGAAAAAAAAAGAATTTCAACTCACAATTGAATTCTTTCAAAATCACCGCAATAACGTAATATTCATGCCACGCATGCGCAACAAGACACCGTACGTCACATCACACAATCGAACACTCGCAATACATCTCCTTGTTAAGAAACCAGTAAAAAAAAATCAAATTCAGCTTGCCGCAGTACCATAGACGCATCGCTAATACAGATATCTTTTTCCTTCCCGATGAGGTATGGTTGTGGCATTTCTTGCTCAATCACCTCCTTGTCTTCAGTATTGCCCTTAGTTCTTATTCTTTTTGCAATGCACTTAACAAGTGTTCACAAACTCAGTAGCGTCAACGAGGGTAACAATGTTGCCTTGTTTGCGCGGATCGTTAAATATCTTTGTATACAGTGTATAGGTGAAGGGTGCATTTATGCTTTGTGTACTGATATTGCATAAGAGAATCGGAGATATCAGCGAAGACGAATCGTTGCTTCACATCCACACGCGCTGCAGTGGAAAGACGAATGTGTGAAATGATTATTCTTGATCGAAATACTGTGTTCCCTCACTCGATCATTTACACATCGGCTGGTCTTGACGATGTGTACCCTTCCACAAGAGAACGGAATTGGGTAGACCACTCCCACCACACACGTAGCGTAGAGCATCGCATGCCTCTCATCACACGGGTTAGGCATGGGTCCTTTTGAAATATGTGAGCACAGGCCTGACAGATTCCTTAGCACAAAAAACACCACAGTCACTTTGTACCCAACGGCCACCTTCCCGGAGCTGGCTCATTTTGCTGGGGGTTGCCTCTCGTAGTTTCACCGGTGTGTATACCAGAGCTCATTGCTCCCGCTAGAAGCGCAGCTGTGCTTTTCGGCCCGTGCTCTCTCTCGGTGCCACTCTTTGCGCGTGCTGTAGTTTGATAGGAGACCGCTAGGTGGCCGCGCCTATATACAATGTTCACTTTCAGTGCACTTTCTTTCTCTTTTGCCAAAATTCACTCAACGCACGTCGATACCGTTGCCCCCTATGAACACCGTAGAAGCCAAGGTAGCGGCGCGGGGGGCTCCCGAAGCGCCTGAAGCGCGGGCTCACCGTCAGGACCCTTATTGAACTTTCCACTACATCCTTTATTTCAAGATCCTCTGGCTTTGTACTTTGCGTTTCATCAAGCCATTATACTGCAAGAAAAAACGTTCCTACAAGCTCATGCGTTCCGTAAAGAAACTCTTGAAAAACATGTATATACTGAATCAGTATGTAACTATCTGTATGTATTACTTCAATGTGTAAATAATAAACATTCTGTATGTAACGTGAATATACAATCACAGCACAACTCCCACGCAAAGTCTTTACACAATGATGATGATCTCATACAACCTCTGGAGCAAGGTCTTTCGTCATCATTCACTTCTCGGGTATGCGAGTATTTTTTTTAAGGTGCGTGCCACCTTATGGTTATATGAAAGATCTACCGATCTTTTGTTTTTCGAACCGCTTATATTTCTTTTTTTTTCATTTAGCCTTTCTAAACAGTCATTCGCACGTGCGCCTACATGTATGTGTGACTTCATGCGTGGTTAGACACATCCCTGAAACACTCCAGCGGCATTATATAGTACGCTATTCGGCTGGAGGGGTAACGCAAAAGTTCTGAGAGCAACTTTCTGACTCACTGAATATCAAAACAGCCCTATTACATGTCCGCGCTTCCTCCTAATGTTCGTACATCGTCATTTTTTTCAGATGTCCATAAGCGAAGAGGCCGAGCATGCCGGAGCACGAGTTCACGTGCTCGCCATTAGTCTTGGGTCTGCCCACATATGAGGCTCGTGGTGCAACACTGGCACGAACTCTAGACTGTGCCTCCACCATGACACTGGCGCAAGTCGCGCATTATACCGAAGATAAATCGTTGACAAAGAGGACGCCGTCGAGCACGGCATTCCGCACTGGATACGCATCGAGACAGGCGAACTCCGCAGGGAGGTGAATAGAACCTAGACTAGGGAATCACGTGACGGAGTGCGCGCTGCTCAGCTGTCCACTATAGTTCGTTAAACAATACAAATCGTACTCTGGAAATCCACTACGCCTTGCGATATATCTAGTATGCCTCTGTCAGGACAAGGAGATTCGTTTGTTTTTGTTTTGTCGCCTAAATAAATTAGCTCATACTCACCATGAGGATAGGCCATGCTGCACTTTACAAAAAAAAAAAAGGTAATTGCTACGCAACATGAAAAAAAATAGAGAAGTACAAACTCTAACGCACACAAGAAGTGAAAAATACAAAAGGCTTCGAGAAGCCGGATATTAGTACATCAGGCATGCGCACGCCAATCTATTCTTGCCCCAACTTCCGAAAGTTCCCGTGCTAAAGGAGGTGTTATGATCCCTGGCTGCCGAAGGTTCCAGGTGGGAGCCCGGCCACGGCAAAGTTCTATGGAGGCGAAATACTATAGGCCCGTGTACTGTGCAATGTCGGCGCACTGTGAAGAGCAGCAGATAGTTGATATCTCCAGAACTGTCTTCTAAGCTGTCTCATTTAATTAGGTATATCGTGGTCGGATGGTATAAAACAACGGGTTTAATGATCACATTCTCGATAGACCAGGGGCCTTTAAGTTTTTTCTGTCGAATATTTGACAATGAATTAAAACCGCCTTCAATGCTGTAGAGAAACGAGGGGCCCGTGATAAAATCAATTGTATACGTCCCCGCACACCAGCATGGATGGGTATGCAGAAACACTAGGCATATTAATTCTCCCGTTAGCAACAATCACCGGAGGGATTCGCAGGGCAAGTTGCTTGTGACACTGCTGTCTATGCATATGCAAACAAGTCATTTGACACCACTGATACCCTGTTAGCCGAATTTTAGTCCTCAACTCCTTCGGTATCGATTGTTTGTAGGTAACAAAAATGGTATACCCACTTGGCCTGTTGCAAAAAATCTGCAGGAGAGGAGAGGAAGGCTAACCGCATTACGTTGTCCTCTGCCTCCCAGTTGTGCGAGTGACAAAACTATTGTAGGGTCAGTTTGCCTCTATAAGGGAGCTTTTTTTTTGTCTGTTTGTACTCTCACAGCTTCACTTACATGGACGCGCCGCACACTCTTCCAATTTTCTCGGTGGACGGCAACGGCTCGCATTCTTTTTTTTTCCTTCGGTGACACTGTTCTTCAAACCCAATACCTAAACAAATATTTCAGTGGACCGATGCCTTGGATAGACATGGCCAAATTTATCTTTCGGTTAATTTCCTTACGTTGCACGTTTCCCACTTTTGTTTGACCAAACAAAATGCGAGGTGATTGCCATGGTTATACAGTGATTGATGAGGCGTATAACGCAGAAGTGATAGAGCGGATCCATGCCCCATTTCCGACCCTACGCAGCGCACAAAACAGTAGAACAGACATCGACCTGGGTTTTGTGACGGGTCTATATCAGTCCACTTTCTAGAGCCCGCACTTTTGCGATGGAGCTTGCTCGCCTAGTCTATTTACCAAGACAAGTTTGTGGCGATAAATAACGACGATAATGAGTCCAATCCATAACAGTGTGGGCTACAATGCTGCTCCGTCAGAAGCATAGGCAGGGGTAAGAAAATTGAGCACCCCCTTTGAAAATATCTTTATTGTGCCCTGTATATTTACAAGCACCCGTGCAAAATAGTGCATGAACATTATATTTTATATTGTTTATATGCCCCCACCCCCTCTTCCAGAAAAAGCCAGAAAAAGACTTCTGCTTACGCGCCTGGATGACATGAAGAAAGTAACATTCTCGTTGTAATGTTGATGTTACGAAGCTCATGTCGTATATATATATATATATATATATATATATATATATATATATATATATATATATATATATATATATATATATATATATATATATATATTATATATATACACTTGCCATACTGACTTCTCGAAAGATTGCGTAAAAAGGCAAGGAAGGAAAGTAAAAATGACGATTTCAAATTATACCGAATTGAAAAAATCATATGAATGAAGAAGCGACAGACATGTGAGCAGAATTGAATATGAGAAAAATTGTTAGCTTAACAAACGGGCTGGCCTAAACTATTATTGTGTTACTTATGTAAAAACATCAGTCAAGAAAAAAAAAGGCAGATTCTAAACACCGTGGGAATCAATTTTATGCGAAGCGTGCAGATCAATGCTAACTGTGTTGTAGCTTTTTTATTTAGGCAAAGGTCCAAAACTGGGTCTAAAAAGATGTACCAAGAAACATACGTTAAACAACCCCAGTGTTTTTTTAGAACCAGTTGTGGAAAGTTGTGAAGCAATGCCAACAGGATTGTAACTATTAGCGACACCAGAAGAGGTAAGCTGATATGAAGCGCTGGGGCCCGCAATCTTTACTTCCACAGTAGCCATGTCCACTGCAACATAAATCAACTTCAGCGGCTGGCGCCTAGCTTCAATCAACGTGAACCCGACGCGACGACTGTAACATAAGAGTAGAACGTAAAAGACATACTCTTATGAAGCGTAAGTACCATAAGGGTGCGTAAGTGCTCTTAAAAAATACTTTCTGCAGAAAAATGATTAGGTACACTAACACACACCTCGTTGTAATCTCCACTTCGTTATGTATAGATTATATGTCTAACAAAATCATACTTGACATCGTATACGTACCTTTATGTATTTGATGTATTGTATACATACAATTCGTTGTTTGCATGGAACAATGCTGCAAGATACTGCAAATGATTTATCACAATTATGTTTCCTTCTTATATTTTGTTTAGATTTTTTTCTCTTTTTTTCTTGTATGATTGAAGTTTACTTATAAAATATCTGCTTTGTTAACACAATCTGTTCCTTTAAATGCATATTTATTTAGACCCCCTACTAGCCAGTGGCTATGGGTCTAACCAGTGTTGTGTATTTTCATGTAATAGGAAAACTTGAAATAAAATAAATGAAATAAAAAAGTAATGGTTCTAAAACTGTAGTCTGCACTGCAACCACAATTACAACGTCCCGAAACCACCATATAATTATGAGAGACGCTGTAGTGGAGGGCTCCAAAAATTTCGACCACCTGGGGTTTTTAACGTGCACCCAAGTATGAGCACACGGGCCTACAACACTTCCGCCTCCATCGGAAATGCAGCCGCCGAAGCCAGGAATTCGATCCCACAACCTGGGGGTCAACAGCCGAGTACCTTAGTCACTGGACCACCGCAGCGGGGCGTGTAGCACGCACCTTAGCCCGCGGGTATATGCCACACGTACGGCGGAAATGGGTTGACGGTTAGGCAACAGTATTGTTACATTTTTCGTCTTATGACGAGCGAGCAATGTTTGTGAAATCATCTTACACCCGCACGTAGCTATATAGATAGATAGATAGATAGATAGATAGATAGATAGATAGATAGATAGATAGATAGATAGATAGATAGATAGATAGATAGATAGATAGATAGATAGATAGATAGATAGATAGATAGATAGATAGATAGATAGATAGATAGATAGATAGATAGATAGATAGATAGATAGATAGATAGATAGATAGATAGATAGATAGATAGATAGATAGATAGATAGTAGATAGATAGATAGATAGATAGATAGATAGATAGATAGATAGATAGATAGATAGATAGATAGATAGATAGATAGATAGATGTTCAAAGGGCCTGCTGTACGCAAAAAATACGTCGTATTTAAAAAACCATTGAATTGGTGCCCCAGCATACAATATAAGCTTCTACCTAAACGAAAAAAATACGTATCTAGAAACTCTCCCAGGCTAACTTATGTAAAACCTGTGTACCTCTCACGTTTAGCAGCACCAACTGGCGGCGTTGAAGTGGACGCGACAGGTTGAGAACCCGGTGATTTCGAGAAACGAGACGTTATTGACAATAGAAAGTTCCTTTATTGCACATCGTTCACTCACCTTTGTAATCAAATTCACTGGCGCAAGTCTGCTAAGTATGTCAGGTAGTGCCCCCTAGGGATAATTATGGGCGTGGAGAAGGTCGTGAAGTCAAGCAGCTGCTGCTCGCGCCGAGCATGGACGAATACAAAAAAAAAAGGCCATAACAAAGTGAAGCCAGTAACCTTCTGAGATAACTCTCAGTGACAAAAGCCACGTGCGAGCGTAATTGTGGTTTAGTGACATGCTCTGCCCTTCAAGCGGACATCCGGGGATCCGCTAATTGGTTTTCCGTCGACTCATCAGCAGGCGTGAGCAGCTCTGTCAGGAAGTACCTGTCACCCTCACTGTTTACGGTTAACTCCAGCTTTTGACTTTACTTTTTCTCTTGTATTTTATTTGTGGCTACCAACAAGGCAGCCTAGTTTAATCATATAGTCAAGTTCCTAAACTCTCATACAAAAAAAAAGACCTGTGGCATGTAGGTCCCAGCTAGTGTCCTGTATAGCGTTCATATGTACCAAGTACACAATAAAGCCTGGAGAATTGAACATTCCCATAGTCTAGCGCTTGTCCCTGTCTTTCCGTCTGCTTCTACGTTGTGCGCTTCCATTTCATAACTAGTACGGCAGCTTAGACTGTAGATTAAGCAGGAAGACTAAGGACTATGAAAGGCATAACTGATCGACTGAGCTGACGTCATAAAGGGGCAGCCACAAATATTCGTGAGAAGAGTTCTCGTTTCATGGTGGCGAAGACGTACCGTCCTAACAAGGACTAACTTCAGTCTTTTCAGCATGAAAAGAAGTTTCAGGTCTAGTGTTAAAAGTTACCATGGTTTATTTTTTTTAATCGACACCAATCAATAATCATTGGCCATTTTTGAAAAACTCTGAACCAGTTTAAACCTAATCAGTCACTATCAATTTTGTTAATGCACTATTATCTGTCTTCAGCTTAGCACAAGACCGATGACACATTCAAAACCGCAAAACATTTGTTAAATAAAACGACAAAAATTTAGCTTGATTTTATGAAATCGAACAAGAGACGGAACATTCTCTTTTACCAGAAACGCTGGGCGCATTTGAGTTCAATAGATCACCGACGCTTTTATGCTATAACAGGAAACGTGAGCTCATAGTTCAAGGAAAAATAAACATCTTTTCAAGTACACGATATGAAATTGGCAGCTAATTTGGTGTGGTCCTGGGCTGCTCACAACAAAAACACTATCCCCAAACCCAGAATCGAAGAAAAATGATGTCGGGCTTCTTAATTACCGTCACTGTCACGTACAAAGAAAGAAAAGAGCATTTTCATCAATAAATAAAGCATTATTCTGAATTAACGCTTATTTTCAAAGCAGGTTAAGCAAAACAAAAAAGGATAAGGGTCATTGAAAGTGCACATTGCTTCATTATACACTGTGGCAGAAAGAAATATATTAGGTAGAGGTTAAGTTTAGCCATTGAAATACAAGGCTCTGGTAAGCAAGACTTCTTAGAGTTTAAGGACCTGCTGATGCGCTAAACTTATTGGGACGCCCTTTGCATATGGAGTGCTTTGTTTATACTTACGCGTCTCACGCTCGAACAAGAGGGCAGAGTGCGAAGGGTACATCGACTCGAGCTATAATTACTCAGGCTCAAAATACCCTTTCAGTTTTCTCATCCATCTAACCATGTCGCCAGTTAGATTCGTGAAAATGTTTTCCAGAGAGCCTATTTCTATATCACCCGATCCCCTTGACGTAAATTACACTGTAAAAAATGTATGTATGAATGCATGTATGCATGTATGTATTATGTATGTATGTATGTATGTATGTATGTATTATGTATGTATGTATGTATGTATGTATGTATGTATGTATGTATGTATGTATGTATGTATGTATGTATGTATGTATGTATGTATGTATGTATGTATGTATGTATGTATGTATGTATGTATGTATGTATGTATGTATGTATGTATGTATGTATGTATGTATGTATGTATGGACGTACGTGACCGCCTAAAGTTTTACCTCTGCGAACTGCCCACTACTTGGTCCTTGCAAGCATCCCACTACGCCGCATCACCGATGCACCCCTTAACCGACCATAAAGCAAATACTGTCGAAAAGTAGCCATGCAAGAAGGTTGTGCACTTGTATCAAAGTGCGCGTTAAATAACCATATATTGTCCCACTGTGTCCATCCCTTGTTTGTACGTGAGCGCCTAAATTCTACCTTTGCAAACTGCCCACTACTTCCTCTTTGCAAACATCCCACTGCGCCCCACCATCGGTCCACCACTTCACCGACCATAAAGCCGTTGTAATGTAGGTGGAACGGAAGCGACGTATAGCTACCATTTACGAGTAATAATTTTTTTGTATAAATATACAACGCATTTGTCACGTATTTGATTATTTAGTGGGCGATATTAGTGGATGGTTTGCGGTTTAGCAATGATACCCCCCAGCGCTTCACACCACTTATCATCATTCACTCCGGGGCTATGCTGTGATTTTTTTGGGCACATGCAATCACTTCAAAAGCGTGAGCGCCGATGAGGCCGTGACACGCCCGCAGATATCCCTCCTTTAGAACACCAGAGTAGCATAAAGCACCTGTAATCTGTGCGCTGTGTTCAACCACGCAACGTTGTGTGATCTCGTTAGAGAGAATATTAGATGCTACGTATCCTGCACTCTGTGTTCCTGCTGTACTGTTAAATAATTGTAAAGGGGTACGATTTCTGAGCTGAAATAAAATCGACTCATAGCGAAAGCAAAATATTCATCAATCCTGCTTCCATTGAAACGTTTTGCTGAACAATGTAGCTATATATTCTATGGAGTTTCGTTTTTAGGCCATAAACTTGAACACGTTGCCAGTGAAACAAATATATGTCTGTGTTGGGTACACCTACGATCAGAGGCAGGCAAAAAGTTCTTAACGTCACAGAAATGAGCAAATATGATTGGATAGAACGCCCGCACTGATTTTCTCTGGGTGGGGCAGTGATGGCTGCCGTTGGAGCTTCTATTTATTCTTAGCTTGTAACCTACTATACAGTGAATATTTCATGTGTCGCCGGCTGTCACGAATGTTTTCTGCAACACCGTGACCTTTCAATTTCTGCGATACAGCCTTTTTATCCAACGTATCGTCCAAAGCTTATCGGTTTTCGAAGCTTTTCCAGACGACAGGACACCACTGCGACCTCATACAGCCTAATCGAACGTGAGTGCTGACAGGGCACCCACTGAACGTATTGTCGTTAATGGCTAGAACGCCGGAAGAAAAAGAATCATTCGTCTTCAAAAACGATGTCCTCCAAGCCAAAACACTTAAGGTGGTCCTGATTAAAGTATGGCACCCTAGGAAATAAACGTCATAGGAGCAATTACTCATTCTGTTTGCCTTTGTATTTTTGAAGTAAAAACACATAATTCTGGCTTATTTCCGTTTATACAAATATGAGCCCTCAACTCATTTATTAATTATATTAAGAATGTTTACCTCAGAATGTACGAATATTTAAGACGTAATAAATTGCGCAAAATGTACACTACGAATTAGGACATTAGGGTTTGCGATGGTAAGTTTTGGCAGAAGGTCCTCATTACATGCTGTTTTATAGAATAGTGGGTAGGAAGTATGAGTACAGTTTACATTTATTTATTTGCAGGTGCCCTGGAAGCCTGCACGAAGACACTCGGTGTATGGGAAGTAATCATATCATATGAAAGAAGTGTGACTTGAAACAGCAATTAATTATTAACAAATAGCAATAAGTACTTTGCAACCATGGTGATAATAGCAAATCCCACACCAAAAGCACACCTGCAGAATTTCGTTGCAGAAATGTCACATAATAATCACGATAACCACACATCATAGGCGTAAACTGCTTACACTAACGGTATTGACACACTATACCAAAACAAAGTTATTTCATTAACGAAAGAAGTTTTTTTTTATAGAGAGTGCATTGTTACAAAACTTTTGTCAAAAGTGTCTCTGCACGTTTACCAAGACATGAGAATAACTTGAGCAACACAACTAATTCGACTGGGCTTCGAAAACTTATCTATACGGCTGAATGGCTGCACTACTCGGTTCGCGGGTTTCTGAGGTTTAACTATACCTAGATTCGAAATCTGCAAAGCTCACTCGGACTCACCAGTGAAATATATTTTGCGCTTAGAGCTCACTTAGACTAACACTTCCGACAATTTTTTTCAACAGAAATTACTCGAAGTAATACCAAAATATTACTCATGTGGACTCAGTCAGATTTATAGCTTCATCTGAGTTAGGGATTGATTGATATGTGGACTTTACCGTTCCAGAACCACCATATGATTTTAAGAGAGACGTCGTAGTGGAGAGCTCCGGAAATATCGACCACCTGGGGTTCCTTAACGTGCACCCAAATCTGAGCACAACGGCATACAGCATTTTCGTCTCCATCGAAAATGCAGCCACCGCAGCTGGGATTTAATCCCACGACCTGCTGGTCAGCAGCCGAGTACCTTAGCCACGAGACCACCGTGGCGGGACATCTGAGTTTGTAGGTCTGAGTGAGCCCACAACTCGGTAAGTTCACCAACCTATGAATTCCACGTTCGGAGGCGACCAAGGGTACGATAGAGGGCGCAATGACGTTGTTTGATGAATTTTTCTAAGAGAACACGTAGTTCAGAATAGTTTAGCGTGTTCTGTGAATGAAACTCTAAGCTGTGTCAGCCCTCGGGTTCTACAAAGTCGTCCTCTCTGTTCTACAGTTTTCAGTCCGCTTTTTTCGCTGTTTGCTTATCTTTGCTGCAATGAAGGGCACTGAACAGCTTTGGCGACGTTGGTTTGTTTAACAAGCTCTGCCGCATGAGAGTACTCAGAGGCCGCTATCATTTCGTGTTCCCCGAAAAGCCTTTGCCTTGGTCGGCATCGAGTCTTCGTCCTTCGGGCCTGGAGGCGAGCACCACCACCACCTCTGAGCCACTCTGGCCTCTTCTCGGCTACTTTGCCGTCAGCACAGTCACGAGAAGGAATTTCTAGTACGAGGGAGGAAGTTGTTTCACCGTGAATTTCACTCAGTTCCCTCCTCTCTCTTCCTATTTGTGTGGGGTGAAAGAAAACGGTATTCGAAATGGAAGAGATATAAAAATTCAGGGATGACCTGTCTCTCGCAACGACCTGCAACGGTTCCCGGCGTTCGGTGGCTACAGGTGAGGGTCACCATCAGCTCTTGGAATGCTTGCTGAATACATCATTTGTGGCACGAAGCTTGAAACCTGAAGACGGGAAAGAAAGAAACTCAGGTGAGCGCCAATCTGTCTTGCTTCGTTTCCTGTCTTGGCGTTCCATGCTTTGAGCAACAAATAACATGTTCAGCAGGCTTACGCACCAACTTGGCCAGAAAATAGTTATTCTTGGAAGGCTACTTCAGTGGTTTCTGGCCACCTCGGTAAAATACCTGTGTGTCCTTAGCCCTGCTTATCTACACAATGATAGCAGAGGTCTGACCAAGAAATGTTATCGGACAACATTGACAACACGTTGAGATGAATTGAGGAGGGTCCTATACGGGTGCTTATGTCTGGTGGTCTCCTGAGGCCTTTACCTTTACATAGACAGTTTGGGGCTGAACTGTTGAAGTCCTTGCTGTCTTTTAAAGAACATGCTCTAGGTAAGATCTGCCTATCTGTACTGCAGGAAGAGACGATGAACGTGGAAAGTCTAAACGCGAATTTTTGGAATGAAATAACACTTAGTTCTGGCGCTAAGTGTTGTGGGTACATTAAGAGAAGGTGGGCTGTACTACTCGATCTCCTTTCAGGTCTTTCGCTCCACCATGCTTTCTCATGAATTGCTGGAATGACTACTTTTAAACCCTGAAACCATAACTAAGCAAATTTACCTCACAAAAACCGACTTGCCCAGCTTACAAACCGAATGCACTAACACTTCTTTTTATAAACACCTGTATTGATTCAGGTTCTTAAGAGCAATGTCTTGCTCCGAGCTTAGAACCCAGTTAAAGATTTGTTTTTTTTCTATTTCGTTTCTATATGTATGCTGCATGCGCAAGATACCTGAAATCCCAATATTTCTTCTATAGCGTTTTTTTTTGTAATAGTGTTGTCGACGAATATGTTCGAGGCCTCCACTGACTGAAAAAAAAAGTTTGTGTTTATAGCAGAAATAAGCGTCCGATGACCGTCCTGATTTCTGCGCTTGAGAGCGAAGCAGGATGCATAACGCCACTGCCTCCCTAAAGCAGTGTTCACCGCGGGCACTGTCACTATTTCATATTAAAGTTTTCATCCGTGAAATGCGTTATCAATAACTTCTGGGATTGACAGAGCGAGCCTTGCGTAGACCGGGAGATAGTGCCATGCGCCGCTAATCAAACCAGCCTCGCTATTCACTAAGAAGAAAGGACGCTCTGCTAACATTAAATTTATATTTGTTGCACTAAAACTTGGATTTCCACAGGTGCGTGGTTGATTCAATGATTACACCAAATAAAATGAGGCAAACGATCAAATATTAGTTGTCTATTTCGGGCATGACTTAGCGAGACCAACAGAAGAATCAAGTCAAGGAACGTACAGGGTACGTTGTGCGTAGGCTTTTAACTTGCAGTGGAGTAATTTGTGTGAAGGGTCTTATTTAGGTCCTAAATTGGGGCGAGTTGTCTACTCGCCCACTTCATTTCTTTGGAATACACGTCATAAATATTAAACAGCAGGTAAAAAGCACCATACGACGTCTTCTCGACCTTCCTTGGGTCCATTGTTACTTGTTTTCATGAGGTTGACGCTTTGACGTGGGCTACAATTTTCGGGGGTTGGTAATAAATAATAAACACAACTAATATATGATCAAAACTAATTAAAAATAAGAACAAATAAACAGGCTTATTCATTCTTCACTTTCCCTCTAAAACACGTCAAAATAGCGCAGTAACAAACGGGAACTAATTTACCCCCACTCCTACAAATACCATTTCGTCAGCCAAACTTCTAGAATTTTGTATAAATCCGCCAGTTCCTACTGCACAGCAGCTATAACTTGATATTTGGCAAAAAAGATCCGTCAGGACATTTCTACCGCATGAGCGTGCGCAACAAATAGCGTTAAAGAATGTAATACTTGCGCAAAGGTAGCGTTCCTTAAATTTCGGATCTCGCGCCAGCAGAATTGAACACCCACACACCCAAATATGTAATCGCCAGGCGCGCTGTAAGGTAATCTGATACCGAGTTATCTATCTTAGAAGCAGCATGACTGCAACCGGCCCGGTGGTGTGCCTGGAGAGGCCGAAGGAGGCGAAGACGCTTGTGGACCATCTGCTTGTATTTGGGAGCACGTTAATGAACTTCAGGTGATCAAACTGCCATTATCATATCGTGCTTAGGGGGCGGTAAACCCTGAAAATAATAATAATAATAATAATAATAATAATAATAATAATAATAATAATGGTAATAACACTATTATTATTATTATTATTATTATTATTATTATTATTATTATTATTATTATTATTATTATTATTATTATTATTATTATTATTATTATTATTATTATTATTATTGTTAATATATTCGCAACACTGTCAAAACTCAAATGTGAAACAGATGGAGAAAACTCGGCAGTCTACAGGTTTCTGTCTTCCAACGCGACGTATTCATAGCAGGTTTACTCGGCTATTCGGCTCGCCCGTAGTTATCTCTTATGCTGCTGCTGTACTTTCTTTACGTGAGCTGAGTCACTTCACCGACAGCTGAAATCTTCGCTCCCCCCCCTCCTCCCCGTAGTTCGCCACATTCATTCATTCCCGCGTTTACACTCCTTCGAAAAACTTTTGCACAACTATACGAACAACCAATTTCGTTGGCGTCAGACCGTCGGGCGAGAGGAGAAGGCCCGCCTGACCGCAAGCGATTGCGAGGTTCACGGTCCGGACGGACGTTCGTCTTCCCCGAAAACCGATTCGTATGCGAACGTCGGACAGTTGAGGCCAGCTTTAGGGTTATTTAGCTTTTTATACTCCCATCGTTATTTGTACTACGCAGTTGCGAAATCTTTGTCAGAGTGAAGGAAAAGAGAGAAAAGTAAAGGAAAAAAGACTTACATGTATTCACAAGCTCCACGTAGTTTCGTATTTTCGAGCAACTTAGTAAACAGACCCTCTCTGATGTGTTTTTTGCTTGCTTATTTACTTTTCTTCCGTTCTTGCTCTTAAATGCGGAGCGTTTCTAAGCCACACAATGTCGTGCGTTGCCGGCAATTACCCCATGACCACTGCGCATGCTCGCACCTCGCGTATTGTGCCACATGCTTGCGCCTCGTGCCAAGTGTCTGCTCTCCCTTACTCTCTCGCCTCGCAAAGCCGACGCGGGCAGCGTCTGCTAGTAAACTTCGACGGCTCGAGCTGAAGAAACGTTCGCTGGCCCCGCCGTATATGTAGGCACTGGATCGCACATCAGCGTCACACAACTCGCTGAAGGCAACGCTGCTCCTTTGTTCTACAAGTAGGAATTATAAAGACAAAATAACAATTAGGCCGTTCCCAAATCATGCCCAATCACGCAACATTCACGCCATACCCCCCCCCCCACCACTCTGCGACGCAATTAGCCAATGCCCCGCCGTGGTGGTCTAGTGGCTAAAGTACTCGGCTGCTGACCCGCAGGTCGCGGGATCGAATCCCGGGTGCGGTGGCTGCATTTCCGATGGAGGCGGTAAATGTTGTAGGCCCGTGTGCTCATATTTGGGTGCTCGTTAAAGAGTCCCAGGTGGGTAAAATTTCCGGAGCCCTCCACTACGGCGTCTCTCATAATCGTACGGTGTTTTGGGACGTCAAACCCCAAATATCAATCAAATCAACATTTAGCCGAATTTCCCTCGTGGGAGATGTGGGAGGATTATTCTTTATGTTTACGAGTTATTTCATTTACACCTAAGGATACTGCGATCTTATGTAAGACCGTGGCAGTGGGGTGCATATGTAGAGGCATAAAAAGAAAAAAATTCCTATTACACGCGCTTTGAATAATAAATGAAAAAAAAACAGTGTAAACGGTAGCTTTTGAAGACCTATTCAAATTTAGAAAGAGGGATACTCGGTATTTTTTTTATTTGGTTTATTTTACCTTAATTGATACATAATCGAAACAATTATTCAATTAATGCTTAACGAGACATATATCCAAGTATTCGTTAACAAATGCTTGTATATAATCCCTCTATATAAAATTATAGGTTGAATCATTTGTTAGCGAGTTATTAACTTTTATACCGTCTACACCCACTTGACCCAAAAAGTATTTATGAACAATATAAATATGTACTACTATCCTTTATGTTCCTGAGTTCAGGTAATTATATATCAAACTTACTCCAGGTAAACATATAAAGCTTCAGCCGCTGAAGCTTTTAGATAATGTCAGCAAGAACAGCTAAATTAGAACGAAGCTAACAATGATGAAATTCAGGCCGGTGGCGGATTACAAGCTAAAGCTCAAATAACCCCTGTGCCCGAGTAAGTATACTCTGCAATGGTAGCCATGGGGACTCCTCGGTGTGTGCTTAAACCAACAACAATAACTGCTACATCTATGGGGCAGCAATGCTAAAATCCTAAGTTTTTTAATGTTCGTCAGCGGGGTATTTTGACTGATCTTGCGCTAACTTTAGTCACAGTCATTGTATTGATAAAACCTTCAAACATAATTTGAAATCAACGAAGAAGAAAAGAAGCGAGAAAAAATATCCTAAAAAACTACTTGTAGATTAGGTATAACGACTGTTACTACTAAGAATCATATTAAAAACCAAGCACTTTATATGTTGTGCGTAATAATACATCGGCTGGTGGATATTACATTGTTATAAGGACTGGATAAATAATCATGTCTTTTTCATGTTTTCAAGCTGCCACAAGTAGATTAGCCTAAGATTTGCAATAAAAAGAGACGTAAAGTTATAAATGGACCACACTACCCCAGACGTATTAAACATTCATAGAAACAAGAAACTCATATATCGCAAATCCATGGCAAAATTATTTATCAGGCTTTATACCCAATAAAAAACTTCAGAAATGAAATTTTTAGATTCATGTTTTCAAGCAGTTTGAACAATTCAGGCTGTGGTAATTTAGTATGTAAAAATTGTGCTGGAAAAGGAAGACAGTTTAGAAATTCTCTTTTAGGCACCTCTTAGGCGTTCTTATTGCGAGCTAGTTGAAACAATCTAAACGCATAATATATAACACATTTATAGTGCCACCAATTATGAGTTTCATGTCCCTGCCAACTGTCAAGTGAAATATCAAGCGTCTCTCAATGACAAGCAGACCAATATTGTGATTTTAGCAAACGCCCACAGCGGCCTTCTGCTGCAATTTTCAATTACCCACTGTGTTGTTAGATTCTAGGATACTCGTGACAACAAAGCAACCAACTCCTGAAGAATCCAACTCTAAGTGCATTCTACAGACGCTTGCCTTATGAACACCTGCGGCATGCTAAGGTGGTATTCTTGGAAGGGCTGTTACATTCAGTGCCAAGAAAAGAAAGAAGGTTTGTCCAACAAGATTACCAAAGTGAAACGTGCTTCTCTAAGAAGTCTCTCTAAAGAAGTTTTTGGCGTAGGTGTCTCTACTCGTTGTTGATAAGCCGTGGATCAGTTTATACGTGCATGATTACATTTATTATTAGGAAATGAATGTTTCGCGTACAGAACCTAATTGCACAAGACCTGTTTAGTAAACGTACGAATTAAACTTCTTTGCGGGCAGTGTCGTGTCGTATGGCGGCGTACGCTGTGACATATTATTTCTACGGCTACAGCTACAGCTATGGAGATATAGCTTTTTTTTTGCAATTTTTCTGTGCTCCCGATGTTTGTGCTGCGATATGTCACTTCGTCCCAAGTAAAAATTTCCCGCAAGAAAAAAACCGAATGTCACCAATTCCTTGTGTTTGTTGTCTTTGCTGCGGGGAAGTGTGAAACAGTAATAATTTCATACAAGACCGAGAATAGTTTATCATTTAGTTCACAGTGTGCGAAAGTACTCTACAACAGTGTATACCTTTAGCTATGGCCAATTTTTTACCAGTACTGACTCCGGAGCTAATATTTCCGGGTTGCACAAGCTGAGAACACAAACGTAAAATGAAGTTCGAGCAGGCATTCGTCGCGATTGCGCAAAGCAACCACGTGCCGCGATTTATGCCGACGCAGGACAGGTAAGGAAAGAAGTCAGATCGATAGCAAACTGAAGAGGGTGTCATTTCGAAACTAGGTTACACCTGACACTACTGTAATCGTGTAGTTCGCTGACGTGACGCAAGAAGTTGCGAAGAGCCGTCAAGAACCACACTAGAAATGTATCGATTTCCGCCACGTGCCGAAATGAACGCGACCTGCCCGCGCATAGTGTGCAACAGTGAACTTTCCTACGTTTCGCGAGATGACATGCTCTTTGCGTGACTTGCTTGATCGATGATTCCCAGTGTCACGCGTTTTGGTCTATACCTAACCTTTCGCACTTTTGGAGTTTATGTCGCAGTAGCATTGCGTTATTTGGTCACACTTGGCTCTTGAACCCCCAAAGACCATTTCATAATATTATTACTATTATTCAAGATAATATCAATAGTAATCAAGTAATGCGCAATGCCTCTGTTATGCACAGATTCGGGCAATGTTAATTAACTTTATTGGATGTATATTTGTCGCACCCATCACGGTAAGCATAAAACAGCAAAATTTTATTTACCACGGTAGCAGCCAAACGACCCAATTCATTATTGTGTAGTACTTTCCAAATTATTCATACATTCAGTGCACAGAAGCAGTCAAATATGACATGAGCAATTATAATACGCGTGAAACACAGCGTGTTTCAAAAGTACGTTTTGCACCTTCAAAGTTTCCTGTCTGCAGTGAACGGACTCAATCGTAAAGTGAAGCGTTCCCATTCACCTCTGCATTTCTCATACGTGTGAAATTCCTCGAGCACAAGACTTATACAATGATGGCAACAGGGCTACCAACTTTACAATTCCATATGTTTTGTTGCATAACTGCACTCCCTCAGTGCACAAAAAAAAAAACAGTGTGTCCTTCAGTATTACGGAGGCTGCCTCATCCTTTTGTTGAATGCTCAATGAGCCATAATAATTACTTAGGTTCTGTCCGTATATTTGAAGCTATTTTTTTTACAGTTACGACTAACTTTACTTTCGGTATTTTAGTGTCACTCTCTTGCAGCCAGTTGCTTAACTCAAAACGTGATTCCTATACCTAACGCACAGCTGACACATGGGCCTTCGCAATCCACAGCAATGTATGTAGGGTAACGTGAGTTATGCAGTCACTGTGTAATCGTAGGTGCGTGAAGCTTCTGTGATGTCGGTCGAATCGACAACCAGATGTTACGACGAAGACTCTAATGGCATCACGGGTGAGGATGACTGCCTGCTCTCTTCTCGGATTTCATCACTATAGGTGCGCGACAGCAGCCTTTTAAATGTAATATAATGTTCATTGCGACATGCATGCAGCATTCAGGGTGTCCGGATAAGTGATTTCTTGGTTTATTCGTGTCGTGAATGAGAATTGCATCCCAAAACGTGACAATGTATTATAACAAAGAATTGTGCTGAAGCAATAAGTCTTTTTTCTTTCTATGTTTTCTTGCGATGCGATGGCCGTTACGTGGGTGGCGTGATTTTTTTCGGCAATAAATCGAATTTAACTAGCAAGTTGGGTGAGTTGACAATCTCACATACTTTTGCTTTGTGGGCCGCGTGACTCAGTCGGAGGGTTGTGAAAGGTACGCATTCATATCTTTTAGTACTTTGTCCAGTTTAAGCTGCTCGCATTGCGAAACAATGTTTGTTAGTAAAAAGTGTTGTGTTTAGAGCATATTTCTTGACACTGTGCGTTGCGGACACATGCAAATATATAGCGGTGAGAGATATCACACGCGGAATTCTCACAAGGCGTTCCCTGTTTGTTTCATTTGTGGACAGCTGTTACCATAACAAAACATTGACTCTATAATACTCTTGCAAATGTGGTTACTTCGAGCGAAATGTGTCCGTTATTTCATGCAGTTTGTTCTCAAAGGCAGGAGAAGCCCTCGAAGAGGTTGACAGAGAAGCCGACTCACATGGTAAGACTGCCATGTTGACGCTCCGAATGAGCGCCACTTCGACGTTTCTCTGCAAGGCGTCACGTGGCGTAACGCCATGCTTGCAACAATTCGGCATCGAAGACTCCAGGTTGTTGCGACGGGGTGATGAACCTGTGAGACAAAAAGTGTAGTAGTGATTCAGCTCTACAAAGGCGTGGAGCCAAGTTATTCTAGTGCTGCATACGACGAGGGCGATCTTGACGTCATGTGACCTTAAGACCACGTTTATTTATTTATTTTTATTTATTACATACTGCAGTCCTATAAGGACCAAGCAGAAGGGCAGATGGGAAAGTTACATATATCGCAAGGTAGCGGTGAATACATATCAATAACCATGCTTTGGTCATACACACGAACAGTATAGATATATAAACAAATACACACATACATACATTTATACACACATTTTCAGGCAAAAAAAAAACGTTGCACAGTGCAAAACTCATTGTAAACTAGAAAGTTGCAACGATCACACTGTCTCTAGGTCAAGCAAAACAAAACCATTATACAGTAGAGCTCGTACATTCAGGAATCACCCTAAATTTTTCAACTTCAAAAAAAAAAAAATACGCACTTTTCCCAACAAACAATGAAAACCCACGACTAAAACATCCTTAACCATTCGAGAGCTACACAAAAACTAGAAAAGCACCAGCAATCGGTCAGCAAACCTCTGAAACAAAGATGATAATTATAATATCAAGTTTAATATCAATTATATTATTATATTATCAATTATTATATTATATATATTAATATATTATATAATAATATTATTATAATATCAATTATAATATATATTAATATCAAGCCACACGATTAACCGCTTAGCGGTATTTAAGCGACAGTGTCTCGCACAATTTATTACATTAAAAATGCGTTATATTTACTTGGCATTAGCCAAATAAACCTGGCTGTATTTCACTGCAGCGTCCACTCTTTCGAATCAGTGCAACGTATACCAATAAAATTGAAACTAGTTAACGCTCCTTTAATGTCATCAATGTTTGAATTTCGAGGTAATCATCAGATTCTTTCTGTCGCCATACTCCTTTTTATGTGCATTTCTAAGGTGGAAGCAGCAGCTGTCAATCCGGTCTTCAGTTGAGCGCCTGCAAGAGAGCAGAATCAGTGGAGCATTACAGATTACTTGCAGCTGGCGATTCTTGTGAAACGTCGCTTGAAGGCATATGAGTGAAGAATCCTGCAAAGCATATTCATGAGAGGTGCGTTAAAGCTGGTGGAGTGTGTTGGTTCTTTTCTGCATGAACACGTAGCGTAGACATCCCGGTTTGTTCAAGCAAATACGCATTTATATATAAAAATGCGATTGAAGAGAGTCTCTAAACCATGGCGCGCTGATTAAAGCCTTGTATTTTGGTTTCCCTTGAAAAGTGTCCTCTAGTCTGTGAACTCAGCGACCTCGTTACACAGCCTAAACCTCCAGCCTTTAAAGTCTTTCATGTGCTAAAAATGTCTTTGGGGGGGCTTTATACGTGTTTACAGTTGAAGTTATAATTGAAAACAAACCTTCTTTATATTTTTAAGTGGGAATCGCTGAAATTACAAACGTGATTGTAAATAATATGCACTCTATGTGACCTGCATATCAATGAATTTGCACTTACAGACTATCATATTCACAAAGGAAGCGTAGGAAAAAGGAAGAGTGTAAGAACCATATAGTAAGTGCAGGCGCAAGGGCAGACAGTATCTCCATTTCAACGACCATGCCACTTATCGAACTAATTCTTCGAACAAAAGGTATGTTCAAAAGTTTCTTCCGCTACTTTTTTCTGCCTCCTCCTTCCGATGAACTTACGCCATCTTTCGATCTTCACATGAGTGCAAGGAACATGCTGCTTGACCATACCGTGTGTATGGAAATGGTTATCTGTGACTGTATGATTGTTGGTAGTTCTTGAAATTATGGTTGCTTCCTCGAAGGCATCTCTCTATCTTATTATGCATTCAACATCCACATTTTCTCTGTTCCCCTTTTATTTCACATACAAAAATCCCCTCATCTAACCTATCGCTTTACAAACTCTCAAAGGCATTGTTAAAATGCCCTTGCAGCCTTTCTGGTTGATGACATGGCGCCAAAACGTTACACAAATATTTTTGTCGAATTTTAATAACACAACAACGAGTTCATTCTGATAACTGGTTTCGTTCTTGAGATATCATTTCATAATAAATTTTTTTTCATACCCCAGTGGCCCACTCTGCATACACTCTGAAAGCTCCTACATGTCATTTCATTTGACTCAGGCCAACGTCTTGATTTTTGTTATAATGAATGCGCTTTATTAATGCCAATGCAAGTTACTCTTATTAGAATCATTGTCTGGCACTTGTCACTCGTCTAGTAGTGATCCCAGCAAGCCACACTTTCGGATACTCTCGTTAAAGCTTTCTTTCATGTGTAATTCACGCTTATCGCTTTCGGAAGTATCAGAGAACCAACATTTAGTGACTACAACTACGTAATTATCGGTGGAGGTGCTTCTCGGTCCATGTACCGTACGCCCCCGTCCAGCCGTGAGCCAAGCCCAAGCCGGCAAGAGGACGACGCCGACCCGGTCGTTCGAGTGAGCCGAAGACAACAAGGACTACCGCCCGAATACCTGCCGCTCCCCGACAAGGACAAGAAAACAAAGGCTGCTACGAAGCCGGCATCCACGATGACGGAAGCAAGGTCTTCGGCAACCGTGGTCGTCAACCAGCCCAAAGAACCGCACGTGTCAATATCTATAGGATCATCAAGAGACTAAAGCATGAGCATATCTGAGAGGTTTGTTGAAATACTAGGCCATCATATGGGTTCGTAGCCATGGTGTTTATTTTTATTGTCCCAAAGAACAAGAGTCTAAGGTGTCTAAAATTATAGCTGAAGCTTTAGTCACATGCTTTTTTTATCATGTTCTCTTTCACGACTACTATTTCATTCAATTTGTTTGTCTCTCTAAGACAAGTGACAGCAGTGGCTCCACGGACGAGCAGCGTTGTAAGCGGAAAAGAAAACTTTCAGCAGTCACTGTCCCTTGACAAAAAAGGCAGGACGACGAAAACACAAATATCAGCCACGAAAGATTGACAATTTTGGTGTGGCCTTCAAAAGGCCTCAGTCTAGCCAACCAGAGTCTCTCCGTAGAAGAGTGCAAAATAAATGTGAAGCCAGCGAGACCAAACAAAATTGAAACACATTATGCTTTTTGGAAAGCTCGTAGCTATTTCTTGATTCTGACTATGGCCATAGTTTCACGACAATACGGGGCGCGATCGACTTCTGGCCTATGTGTTGGAGTGTCCGAGTAGTACTGTGCATTGCCGTGGAAGCTATTAGATACTCAAGTATTGAGTAACGGTAAAAAAAAACGGAAGACTTGAGAGCTCAATGACGAAAGCTTTGCATTTAGTACACCACCAGTTACTCTTATGTTACGCAACTAGGGTGGAAGTGTGGGCCTGTTGGTTTTACATGATACAAGGTGAAAGCGGATGAGCCAAGATAACACGTGGAGGCTTGGCGCGAACATGCATAATGTTCCTAATGCAACTACACATGGGAATTCGTCGAGGTGTATAAAAACAATTATTATTATTATTATTATTATTATTATTATTATTATTATTATTATTATTATTATTATTATTATTATTATTATTATTATTATTATTATTATTATTATTATTATTAATTGTTGTTGCTGTTGTTGTAGTAGTTGTAGTCGTAGTGATATTAGTAGAAGTTGTAGCCGCAGGAGCCATTGCAGGAGCATTAGTAGTATTTTACGTTGTTAATGTCTACAAATCGTAGATAGATCATGGCGACAACTATTGACAGAAAATAGACAATGTAATTTTGAACTCCCGTATTGCGAGAACGCGCAACCGGGGCACGCGCTTACACTATTCGACTCAGCGCGTTTATCAAAAAAAAAAAAAGGCTGGGCGAACTTTCCGCGTTAATTACAGGTATCGATCACTTCCATCGCCTACTTACCCGCTTCTGCCAAAAGGTTATCCGCTTCCCGCGACGCGCTTTAGCCTCAGCGCATCTTCGCCAAGTTCGAAGCACCGATACCGTAAACTCGGTCAAGCGTAAGCTCAGCCTAGTGAGACAGCTTCGCCAGTCGCGTCTAGTGGAGCGGATGCACGGCAGATGTGGCTCGACAGTGTTGTCTTGTACTCGGGAATTTTCAGCCAACGCTATCAATCGAAGGTGCTTAAACATTGTAAAGCATTCACGTATCTTACGGCCACAGTTTCATCTTGACCCTTTCGCTTAAATGCCCTCGACCTTGCTATTTGAAGAAACTAGCTCAAATCAAGCGTTGCATTGCTAAGGAAGACTTTCGTCGGTGCTATGCAGAGTATTCACGGGCTTTCAAGTGGCAAGATAGATTGGAGTGGAAACGCGCTAGTGGTACGAAAACAGATCAATCAGCGGAACTGGTGGCGTTCCTCTCTTCGTCACTTACACATGCATTTTCCATTCATTGCCTTCACTATGCAAGACTATGCTCTGCTTTACTCCCTCCCGAAATCTGTCCTCATTACCGTCATCACCATGCTCACTTTGTTTTGGATTCCTTGTCATACATTATGAGGCAATCCAAGCAATCCCAGAAATCGGGCACACCTGTAGGGGGTGCCATCTCTCAGCAGCAGGGACAGCAGCATGCCGTAACTGATTGCGAAATATTTGAGAAAAATTACATCTGTTGAAAAAAGCTAATAATCAAAAATGACTCTGGGTTATATGTAGCAGAGACACTCTGGTACATTTTGCGGAAATGGTAATATCACTCTACAAGGCGCGTGGCGTCCAAGGACAGCTCAACACCACCCATAGAAACACATAAAGCCAAACACAAAGTAATAAACGCTGCGGGATGCCATGTTGTGTGAATTGCGGCGCTGTAGCTTTCCCAGACCATTCAAGCAAGTCTCTGCTGTATAAAACCACCGCGAGTTGTCTTGATAACTAGCGTATTTCGTCTGATACAATTGTTTTATACTATTTTTCATTGCGTTCTCCGGGGTGGCTCTGTGGTTAACGCCTCCGTTTCACATTTCCCATTCACTTACGGCAGGCCGCCGCTGCGGCACATGAGAGATGGTGCCACATGCGCATATGTCTAAATCCTGGTCATGGCTCTGAAAGTGTGTCTGGGTAGTCGAGTGAATGTGGCGTACGCCTTTTTAATGTGGATTCGTGGATTCCATGCCCACACTGTTGAGAAAAATGTGTGGCAAACATTTTTCTTTCTTCTTCTTTCTTTCTCTTTCTAATCTATCTTTCTCTCTCTGTACTCGTTCTCTAGCCCATAAAAGCTCTTGCATCCCGCGTTCGAACAAGTCAGCTTGCGTGTTTCCTGGAAGGAAAGCAATTTTCATAGCAAATTAAAAAGTTATAAAGCCTTAGCTAAATTATGAAAAGGAGCACGGAGAGAGATCGTGGCCATTTATGAGAATAATACTTTTCAGGTCATGTGACAGGTATAATAAATGTCCTAAATAGTCGTGCTGTAATACAAGATCTGTATACCATAGCTTCCTGGTGAGGAAAGTTAGCATTTAGGATGCGCTCAGCCAGACAAACCTAAAATATACATGGCAAAATGTTGACATGTAAGTCCAGAAGGTTTCTCGAAAGTCAAGCTCCTTTTCGATAAGTTGGAATTCGGGTTTACTCGAGGTGTAACAAAAAACTAAAGTTTTGTCGTTGCCAATGAAAGCAATATACGCAATAAATAATATAGTGTAAACATTCAGCGTAATACAGGGAGATGAAAGTGACGTAGAGGAAACGACACGTGACAGCCCAAGCGCGGCCAGAACAAGCGCAACACTAATGGACCCCTACGCTGACTCGTCTATTGCTTACAAGGCAAAGACATCGCTACGCTATTAATCTCGCACAGGATAGCCCGAGCAATAAGCATAACGTAATACACATCAATTAGGCTATGAATAATTTTGAAGCGCGGAGAAATGTTCTTGAACACAACATTCAATGCCCACGAACTTTCCTATTTTATCATCAAACTTTGGCATCACCATGTGCCGTGCAATCCTGAACATGACTTCTAATGGTTAACTTCAGCCTTCCGCAGTTAAGCAATACCATCTAAATGGAAAGTTCGATATGTGAAAACTGTGCCGAGCTAAATTTTGCCCCACTTGTACTGAAAACAACTTTTCTTATCGTTTTTGCACAAGGTTATATGTCGAAACTAACACTGTTTCTAATCTGCCTAAGAAGTACTACCAGCTTGTTTCATTAGCTCTCGCCGGGTGAGAATAACCAGAGACCTCACAAAGCTGGGATCTGAAAAGCTGGAACCGGGCGAAACATCTTGCTGAAAGAAATTTCCCTCGATGTCTCCTCCTCATTTTTTAGGATGTATGCTGAGCACGCAGAGTTCTCGCTTTCACCTCTGCAGTGCTGCATCTTATGGGGAGAATTTGCCCCGATTCTGTTAGTGTGCTGCCAACTGAAGATGGCTGGTCGTTCAATGCCCAAGAACAATAAAAATAGATAAACAGAGATAAAAACAGATAAACGTGCTCTCCGTGCGAACAGCCCACGCGCACACCGATGTTTCCTGTGAAGCTACAGAAAAAAAGCAGGGTCCTACTGCGAAAAAAAAAAAAAACGCAGTGTTGTCAACAAACGCGGATCACAGAGTCTACGCTACAAACTCATCAGA